>CAJVPY010003386.1:0-14210 GCA_910591965.1 Dentiscutata erythropus | reverse complement strand
GATTTACATGTTACACCAATTTTGTATTTACATATAGGGTAGCGCCATAGTGCTATAGCACTATAATAATATTCCCTTATTTTAAAACTAACTAATATAAACATATAGAAAAAAAACTTCTTTATAAGCAAATCACACAAATCTTTATCCCAAGGGTGTGATTATAGGGAGGTTAGACTGTATATTTGGTTAGTTAATTATCATGGAAAATCACAAGTAAATCTACAAAAATTAACCAATTATATGAATAGCTTAATAACAAATGAATTAAAAACTTATAGCTATATTTTAATTTGCTCTATACAGTTTTCACTACTGGTTTTAATCGGTTTTAATATATGAAAAATAAACCAGATCCAAACCCTAGTTTTTACACTATATATTACCAGAATAGTAAATTTTGCAAATAAAAGTTTTCAGTAATTTATAATAATTTTAATACAAAATAAACTCATATTTTACTAAAATAACAAATTCTTTAACAAGATTTTTTATAGAAACTAATAATAAAAATTATACTAATTCTAATACAAACTAACTCACCACATATTATGATTACTAGGTGGCAAGTATTTTGTAACATAATTTTTTGATACTAACTAAATCAACTTTAAATACAAACTATTTTTACTAAAAAAGCAAGTAGAAGTTATAATAACTCTGATATGAACTAACTCAATCTTGACTACATATTATATTTTACTAGAATAGCAAATTCTTTAACAAGTTCTTCTACAGCTTATAAAAATTACAATGGTTCAAATACAAATTAACTTACTATGAATTAAGATTACCAGATGATAGATAAATTTTATAACAAAATTTCTTATAACAACTTATAAGAAGAATTACAATAATTCCAATATAAATTCTATCTTAACTGCAAGTTATTGGTACAAAAATAGCAAGTTTTACTGTAACTTATAGCAGGAGTCAAGTGATACAAATTAACAACATATCAGTAATAGAATTTTTTTACAATAATAAATGATTTAAAAACTATTTCTCTGAAAGGATTAATCCTGATTAAAATAGCTAATATTATAGCTAACTTTGCCAGTATTCTTTCAAAAAAATATAGCTTTCAAAAGCTGATACAAGGATATGCAAAAAGAAATCGGGTTAAAAACAGAAGTGCAACTATTATCAAGTACTATATGCATAAGTAGAATTGTAAATTTACAGAAATTTTTAAATTTTCAATATAAGATAAGTTATAATTTACATTTAAGTATATAAGCTAAATAATATATAATATTTGCTATGAATTAACTCTCTAGAATTATATAAATTTTATAAACAAAAGTTAAATTTGCTAACTTTTTAATAATCTAATTTAAATAAAAAATTTTTTATTTTGTAGGCTTAGTGGCTTTACAATCGCATATCTAAAGAATCTATTTTTTATTGTATTATATATACTATATATTATATTAGTGTATATTAATTAATTGGGTCAGATATATTTAATTCTAAAAAAAAGCTTTTGGGAATACAATCTAAGCTATATAAGGCCAATAGTCTTATTAGAAACATGTAAAAAAGTGATAACGAGAGTAATACAAGTGAGACTTGACAAGGTGTTAAGTAGAAATAAGATGCTAAAGATGCAAACTTTGCTGGGCTCTCTGGGAAAAGTACATTTGCATCTATTTACATTATAAACAATATAATAGAAAAGGCAGTAGAAAAAAGAAAAGAGCTCTGGATTACTTTTCAAAACATGAAAAAAGCTTTTAATTCAGTTAGTATAATAGTGCTTAAAAAAGTGCTAGAAAGACTCAAATTTTCACCAAAGCTAGCAAACTTTATTACAAACCTTTATAATAAAAGAAAGCCCAGTTTTATAACAGAGTTTAGTAATACTGAAGCTGCTAAAGCAGGAGATAAAATTGACCAAGGAGAGTGCAATTTCTTTTGGTATAGAGAATTTTTTATAACTCTCTTCTTTGCAAAGCACAAAAAGCAAATTTAGAGTATGAGATACAAAATAGCAATCCAAAATTAGATGATTAATCTGATACAGAAAATCTGCAGGTAGGAGTATTAGCATATACAGACAACACAACATGAGTGACTAGCAGCCAAGAAAATATACAAAAAACAATTAATATATCAAATGAGTTTTATGAGTTAAATGATATTGAAATAAACTCAAACAAAACTGAACTTGTAATTATAAAACTAAGTAAATAAAAAGCTACTAAGAATCCTTATATTTGGGCAGACAAACTGAAAGTGAAAATCCTGGCAAAGTGTCTACTCACTTCTAGAAGTCTGGATATCAACAAAAAATCAGAAAAGATCAAATATCCACAAAGCAAGAAAAGAGGTAGCCAATATAACAGGTTTCCTTAAATTTTAAAAAATATATCTTAGTCAGATTATATATGTAAACAATATTATACTCGTGCTAATTTTAGAGTATAGACTTATGATCTCTTGTTTAACCAGAGCCCAATATAATAGAATACACCAACTTATAGTGTGTCTGAACAAATAGAAGTTGTCAATGCCCTCGACAGCAGCAAATGCAATTCTTAAACACTCAGAAATAAACATATAAAACATCATTTCTTAGAACTATTAGTGAGAATAAATGCAGAAAGGTCTGTGAAAAAATCTAGACTAATAAGACTAAAGCAAGGACAATTAAAAATAGGCATAGCCAAATACATTTCAACAAATCAAGCACTGCAGAGAAACATAAGACTAAATTGAAAAACCTGGGTTTGCAGATCTTACAACAAGCAAAGATGCTAGGATTTTCAATAAAAGAAACTGATTTTACAAAAATCTAGAACTCTGAGCCTCTATTAGAAGTAAACGATCTCAAAGTAGCTAAGATTTTAAAAAGAAGTGATCTTTTGTATTAAGAGTCAAATGCAAACAAAATAAGATTTTTTATTTATCACAATTTATAGTGGAAAATGGCAAGTCGATGTATATATAGTAACAAATTAAGTAGATATACAATATAGACAAAAGAGAAAGAAAAGCAAAATGGTTTAACAACTTAGAAAGAGAAATGATTATAAACCTGCTATCAAGAGAAGTCAAGCCAAAGTTCAGAATTGCACTTTATAACAGAAACAACCTCAAATTAGTTGTTGAAAAAGTTAAAAAAGATAAAAGAACAAAAGAGTGGATTTTGTAGAAAGACAAAGAAAATGCAAATATTAGAGTAAAAAAGGTTAAGGAAAAAAAAAACAAGTATATAGAGGTTGAAAATTATAATGAGTTAGCAAAGGCAAGTTCAAGTCTTAAAATTCTCTAGAGTATATTAGTAGACCAGAAACACCAATAGTTAAATGAAAAGAGCTAAGAGACATTATGAACTTTGTATACAGAACTGAGAAAGAGGCAAAATTGATTTTCAATATAGACACCTTTGAAAAAGTATTAGAGAGGAAGAAGGAAAAATTTTAGTATCACCCAAAGAGTTACAAAGTATAAAAAGAAAAGACATACTAATAATAAAAGTTAAAAGCTAGAAAAAACTATTAATAGATAGAGTAGTTATAGACAAAGAACTTAAAAATAGTTTAGTTAAAATTTTAGAACAAAATAGAGAATTAAATAGTCTTTTGTTTTACACAAATGGCTCACTTGGAATATCAGAAAATGATTTGAAAATGCAAATGGGCTGTGGATAATCTAAATAGATAAGAAGGTCAAATTATTCATCAAATGGTATATTCAACTGAAAAGTGGTTTTCTTTGACTAGAGCTGAGTTAGTAGTGATTCTTTTTGCCTTATTAGTAATACCAAAAATCAGAACAAATAGTAAAGCAGCAATCTTAGCAATCAAAAAAGGCCTAGAATCAAATAAGACAAAGCAGTGGCTAAAGATTAAAAATAGTAGTCTTATCACAATATTGACAGAAGTAGTTTAGACAAAACAACTGAAGCTGCATCTCACAAAAGTCAAAAGACATTCAAGTAAATTTTTTAATGATCTGGCAGATCTAAAAGCCAGAGAAAGTGCAACCAGCTCAAAATTTTTGACCCCAGTATTACTAAGTACAAAAGAATACAAACTAAGATTAAAATAGAAAACTGAATTAGTAGAAAAGCCACTATGATATTTTACCAAGATGCTTAAAAAAGTACTAAACAGAGTAGAATGAATCTTCGCACACAGTACTCAAAACATTACTTACAAAGCTTACCAATGTTGGCCAATATTCTATAAACTTTTAAAAAGTGGAATTAAGCAGCTCTTCAAATTAAAGTACATAAATAATTTATTAACAGTTTTTTAAAGACTAAGTCAGAGAAAACTAAACATTTTAGTAATATTAGTAAAAGGAAGTACGTTCAAAAAACTGAGAAGAAGAAAAAGATAAATTAGAGACCTTATTACAAATAGTGACTTTGAAGAGATTTGACCTTTTTTTAACTCTAATAACCAAGCAAAAAAATTCAAAATTTGACTCTGGAAGAACTGGATAAAGAGGATACATGAAACAATATGGATCTCCAGATACAAACTTGTACAGAAATAGAAGAAAGAAAATAGTATAATACTCAAAGAAAAGAAGAATATCATTCCAAAAACTAAGCAAGTAAAAAAAGGCTAAAGATGAAAAAAAAACTGTATCTGACAAAAGAAAAGCAGAAAAAAAGAAAAAAGTAAAAGATGAACCATAATATTAGAAATAGTGAGAAACGAAGTATCCAGTTAGATTATAAATAGTTAACGTGCAAATTGGTAAAAAAGTAATTAGTAGTCTTGATAGGCCGTAAGAACCTTCTATCAAGATATTAACGAATCCAAATATAGGACAAGTTAATACGGAGATAAAACTTACTATAGTAGCAGGTCACACATAGGTGTTTATTAAATAACTAGGTGAGCTAATACTTGTAATTTAGATGTTAAGAGAAATAGCCTTTTGGAAAATTTTAATATTTTATAGTATAATATTATAAAGCCTAATAAAGTAGAGACAAGACTGCCAAAATTTTTTTTTAAAAAAAAAAAAAATTAGTATATATGGGCTAGTTGCTAGAAAAAGGAACGAAATCGACAAAACAAACAATCTTCAGAAAATCAATTTTTGTGTTATAAATCTTATAATAGATTATAAGAAACTATAAACTTTAAAGAGCTATACTGCAAAATTTTATTAACACAACTACTTTTGTGTCTTAAATAAAAAAAGATTCTAATCTTATTCTAAATTAATTTATATAAAAAAATTTGTTTTGAAAAAATTGTTATTTTTATTCCTTTTTCCAGCATCTAGCCTATATTAATCTAATTGATAAAATGTAGTAACATAGTGAAGTAGTAGAGTTGTCACCCTCCAAGTAGCAAGATCTAGGTTTGAATCCTACTGGTGACAAAAATTTAAAAACTACTTCTTGTATATCTCTTTCAGATATGTCAACTTGATTTGCAGTAGCAACATATGCTATAACTAAAAAGGTAAATACCAAATTTTGGGAGTATTGCCTCATATAATACAATCTGTAATAGAGCATCTATTTATAGTTTGAACCACAGATAGAGGAATGCAAGCTGATAAAAGTTAGTGCAAACACAAGATAAATATTTATAGTACAAACTCTATTAAAGAAATGCTGCAAAATCCTGATATAGAAGTGGTATGATCTTCAAGACTACTGGACTGATCAGATTAGAGAGTAGTTTAAAGCTTGGCACCTCACGAAATTACCCAACGTATGGAAAATCACAGGAGATATAGTGATCCTGATTTTTTTCCAGTATTTAGTAGAATCTAATCAAACTTTTTTTCAGTTTTTTTTTCTTTTTTTTTTTTTTAAAAAACTTTTTTTTTTTTTTAAATACTCTTTTTCTCTTGTAGTTGTGTTGGTTATGTATAATAAGTGGGAAGTCATTAAGACTTTTTTTCACATTATCGTTACGATATATTAAAAGTGTTTGGTTTACTGATCAATAGTAATATGCTATATGATAAGCAGCGTTTTTTTGAAAGCACATTTATAGTGCCATAGTTTGTAGTTGTGGATTCACAATAGTCTATAGTTTATGAATTATTGTGGTTTGCAATTTTTTTTTTTTCTATATATAATAGTTTTTTTTTTTATTTAAATATGGCGAGTAACTTTGCTAAAAGAGAAGAAAACATATTTGAAGAAAATGAAGTAGTTGTATTGGAGGATAGTGAAGAGAAAAACGAGGCACAAGTAATATCCGCAGCAGATGAAGCACCTGCAGCATATGAAGGGCTTAAAGTTTATACATTATAATCAACAACTCCTGATCAAAGGTAAGCACTTCTCTTTAATGTTTGCAAACCATTTGAAGTATCATTAGATGAATTTGATCACAAATAGTGGCCACTTGTAACAAATATGTGGACAAGGTTTAGCTATAAAAACTACACCAATGGTAATTCTTGGAAAGTATTTGCATACTGATTAATGAAGCATAATTACTCAAGTAGTCAAAAGGAAGGAATTCCTGCTGAAAAACGTCGAAAAACAAAGGTTCGCCTATCCAATCTTTGCTCTGCGAAAATCTGGGTGTTATGTTTTGTTTGTGTGCAAAAAGTGCAGGTAAAATAATATAACGAAAGTCTTGATTATACACATACACTTGATGAAAGTGAAAAGCTAAAGTGCTCAGAAGCGGTACATAAATTAGTTGAAGAAGAAGCGGCTAAAGACTATCTACTACCTGCTATCACAAATATAGTTAAAGAATATGCAACTAGGGCATTGGATCTGAGCTCAAGTGTTAAAGAGTTAAAATGAACCAAAGTTACAAATATTAAATACAAAGATTGTGAGGTGCAAAATTATAATTTAAGAAGTAATAAAAATAAAAAAAATAATATAGAAGAAAGCGTTCTTTTTTTGAAAAACCAGGGCTACTATGTTAAATATTACATAACTCCTAGTCGGGCTACTTATGGTCTTGTTTTCATACATCCCTTTCAACTTGTCAAACTTGAACGATATAGGTGGCTAACCCTTATTGATTCGACCCATAAAACTAACAAGTACGATTGCCACCTATTTACCTTGTACGTTCGAGATATATATGGCTGTTGGAATATTGGTGCTCATTTTTTTGTTGAGAAAGCAGATAGTGACATGGTTTCAGATGCTTTAAAAATAATAAAAAAATTTGAAGCCATTGGAAACTGCGATATATCCTTGCCAACCAAAGCCATATTGAGGCAAATAGTGTTGCAAAAACATTTCCTAGTCTTCAGGGTAGTGAGCAAAAATGTGCCGTAATTTTTTACATGGTCCATATAATGCAGGTATAGATGAATAAAATATATGAAACAAAGGCCCAAGAAAAAATGATCCAAGCAATGTATAAAACTACAAAAATTGGATATGACAGGCTAATTGAAGAGGCAATTAATTTGTCTCAAGTTGCCGATGTAAAAAATTATATTAAACGAAATTATCAGAAAAATTCAAATTAATAGGCTTTATAGGCTTGTCAACATTCATCAATTTTATTACAAGTGACTCTGACAAATGCCTGGAATCATACCATAGTGAATTAAAGAGAACAACAACATCAAGCTATGGCTTAATAGATATAGCATGAAAATCATGTTTTTATTTAGACTGTGGTCTGATTTATTTATTATTATTATTTTTTTAAACTGAAATATTTTTGTAAAAAAAAAAAATACAAAAATTTATTTTAATTTTTTTTTTAGTACAAAAACCATGTTTTATTTATGCTAGTGGCTTGATTTTTTTTTTTTTTAAAAAAAAAGAAAAAAGTTGGTTCTTTCTTTTCTTTTTTTTTTTTTTTAACTGAAATAATGTTTGTAAAAAGTGTAAAATCTTATTTTAATCTTTTATTAAACAAAAAAAAAAAGAAAAAATTTTTTAAAGCGTTATTCTATTTAATTAGTTGCATGTCATAAAATCGTAACCCTGGATATAAAAAAATGTACCGACGCAAAGCATGTAGCATTCGAATTTAGAATTAAATGGATTTTGGTTGTTGGTATTAATGATGAGATTCTTGGTCAAATTCATAAGTTTCCATTTTCAATCCAAAAGTTAATCACTGATGAAGCTTGTGCCGTTAAAAAAAGAGTTGAAAAAGGTAAAGAATCCCCTGGTTTAACTTCACCTAGTTGTTCCTGCGTGTTCTTTCATCGGTACTTACTTCTCTGCCAACATATGTTTCACAAACATGTGTATGGCGATAAACAAATATTAACTTTAAATGTGTGGGGCAATTTCAAAATATGTTTGTGGAAAATGGATTCGAAAAATATGAACGTCGTGAATTAGTGGAAATAGAATTGTCTAAAAAAAACTGAAGCTAAAAAAGCTGCTGAAAATAGAAGTTCGATTGTTAATAAGTTAATAGAAAGAATTCAAGGTGTATACTGAAAAATAGAGGATAAAGGAAGCCCACTAAAAAAATCAGAATTTATTAAAGATTTAAGAAATTCTTTAAATAATATTTTAAATAAATAATGTAATGAATATATTTTATTAAAATATATTAAAAATATTATATAAATAAAATTACATTAATCAAAATTTGATATTACTGGGTTGGTTTCGGGTGAAAATTCATACTAGAGTAAGAGTAGATACAGGCTTATTTAGCTGACATCATGCAAGTAACAATTTATTAAAAATATATACCTACAACTAATAAAATGCCAACTCTAACTCTATATGATGTTAGCTAAATGAATTTTCGGTGGCAACGGGTATTAATTGTTTAATCTGCTAGTTTTAATTTGACATATGGGATCTTTGCCTTGAAAATGATCTTACGGTATCATGTACTATAAGGTCATTTTTAAGGCAAAGACTTTATATAACTTTATTCATTCCAACATAAAATTATATATCATAATAACTACATTAATATAAAGTATTTGTCACAGTAGTTAAGCAAAAAAAAAATATTCTTAGTTTTTAATATGATTCTATGTTTCAACTACAGAACTAGATACAAAACACATTAGTACATACTAAAAAAAAAATTAACCAAAAAAAAAAAAAAAATTTAGCCTTATCTTCAGTTCTATTTTTAATTCCGAACCGAGTTCAAATTTCCTTGACTAGTATGCCAAAGATTAGAACCCTATCACTAGTTTTTGTTCAATTATAATAAAGTTAAAGCTTACAATAAAATTAGCACTTCGGCCTATTTTCTGCAAAAAAAATCAGAACTCATCACCAGTTTACTTTCGCATTCTGATATAAAGAATACTTATAAACTTTAGTTCTGTTCAAGTTCAAAACCAAAATCTAAGAAGAAAGGTTTGTTACTTTTGTTGAAGTATGAAAAAAAAAAAGTAAAACTTATTAAGCCACGAAAGTGTGTACTTGAAATCTAGATCTCAACAAACTTATAAACCTTCAAATATTAGAGAGAGAAAAAAAAGTCTGGCAAGAAAACCGGTAAAAAAATAAAAAAAAATAAAAAAAAATAAGCAACTTCAAAAAAAAAAAAGTATAAAACTATAATTAAATAAGAATAATTGTTGCGTTTAGTTAAAGTAGATTCTACGTTATTTTTCAAAAAACTGAAATTATCTGTGTTTCGTGATTTTTCATACATCGGTGATTTTATGAGGTGCCAGGCTTTAAACAACCCCAGATTAGGAAAATCTACTTGCAAATCCCAAGTATGTTGTTCAATTTGGGGGTCGTCTAAAGTGGTGCAAAATCACATAACACACAACCAATTAAATTATAGAATTTTGATGATCGCCAATGAAGCAAAACAAGAAAAAAAAAGCGAAAAACTTGAAAATACAAAAAATAGCAATCTAAACCTACCTTGGGTAAGCTAAGTAAAAATGTCGGGAAGGCAATTTTGCTTATTTATAACTATTTAAAGCTTACTCAAACCATAATTGAAGATGACATAATTCTAAAGTTAATTTGATAAAATATATGTTATAAGAATTTAGACGTACTCTCAATTTGGAAAAGAATAAAGAGTTGGGCCTCTTGAAAAATAGTCTGAAGTAAGGGTTGAAGGAATACAAACCAGTTTAGTTAGTGTAAACACAAGATAAATCCATATAAGAGTTAGGATAGATATATAAAGTTTAAATCATTAACTGTATATAGAATATATACTTTACCAAAAACTGTTTGAAACACAAACACAAACATTAGTCTTATGCATGTCTAAGAATGGAGAATAGAACATTAAAGACCTGGATAACTAGATTGGGGTGGTCCTCAAAGTATTAGCAACTTCAATACCCAGAAGTGTTAGAATTAAATAACTCTCTAACATCTAATCTAATTGTTGCTAACTCTTGCAAAACTGTATAAGCCAGGTATACAGTAACTCAGTGCTGGGAATTGGACATGTCCAATTAAATTTTTTAATTGGACAGTTTTAGACATGTCCAAAACTGTCCAAAATTGTTCAAAACTGTTCAAAACTATTTAAAATATTTTTTAATTTTTTTTTAACTTTGATCAAAAATATCTCAGTATCCACCTAACCAAATTTGATTTACTTTTTTTCTTTGAATTATATGGCTTTCAATAATTAAAATAAAAGAAATGTGATTGAATTTGGTCAGGTGGGTGCTGTGATATCTTCGATCAAAGTTTGTAACCAATTTTTGCTATAGCTTATATTTGATAAATATTTGAAATTTTATAAACCAAAAACTTTGATCTAAGATAACTTAGTATTCACCTGCCCAAATTTGCTCAACTTTTTTTTATTTTAATTATAGAAAGCTACAGAATTTAAAGAAAAAAAAATTGATCAAATTTTGTCAGGTGGGTGCTGAGATAACCTCGATCAAAATTTGTAAACAACTTTTGTCACAACTTATATTTGATAGATGTTTAGAATTTTACAAAAATTTTTGATCGAAGATAACTAGACACCCACCTAACCAAATTCAACTAACTTTTTTTCTTTGAATTTTGCAGCTTTCTATAATTAAAATAAAAAAAGATGATCAAATTTGGTCAGGTGGATGCTGAGATAACTTCAATCAAGTTTGTAAACAACTTTTGCCACAGCTTATATTTGAAAGACATTTAGAATTTTACAAACTCTTTGATCAAAGTATCTCAACACTCACCTGGCCAAATTTGATCAACTTTTTTTTCTTTGAATTCTACAGCTTTCTATAATTAAAACAAAAAAAAGTTAATTGAATTTAGTTAGGTGGGTGCCAAGATATTTTCAATCAAAGTTTTGAACAATTTTTGCTACAGCTTATATTTGATAGACATTTAGAATTTTATAAAAACTTTAATTGAATATATCTTGACACCTACCTGACTAAATTCAATTAACTTTTTTTTTTTTTTGAATTCTACAGTTTTCTATAATTAAAATAAAAAAAGTTGATCAAATTAGGTCAGGTGGGTGCCAAGATATCTTTGATCAAAGTTTGAAAACAATTTTTGCTACAGCATATATTTAAGATGTTTAAAATTTTATAAAACTTTGATCGAAGTATCTTGGCAACTACTTGACCAAATTCGATTCATCAGGAGAAATTTTTTAGTGCTGTTCTGTGCAGATTTGCAAAAAAATTAAATAATAAATTAAATGAAAATCTGTGCAAAACTTCAGACTCACCAGCTATAGCTACAGAAATTAAATACAGTTCTGCGCAAAATTCCAATATATGAAAAATTTTGTAGTTTTTTGTAAAAAATTCTGAAAAAATCTGTATTTTCGCAAGTTTTTGCAGATTTGCACTTATTTAATTCTCCCGATGTTACCTTTTTTTTATTTGAATTATAGAAAGCTATAGAATTCAAAAAAAAAAAAAAATTGATCAAATTTGGTTAGGTGGGTGTCAAGATATCTTTGATCAAAGTTAAAAAAAATTCTAAAAATTTAAAAAGGGTATAGCATTACCAATTTTCTATATATATAATTTTGTACAAAACTAATTAAATTTGGTTTTGGTTTTGGACAAGGTTTTGGACAGGTTTTGGACAAGGTGTCTAAAACCAAAACTGTCCAATTTCCCAGCACTGTGGTAACTAATACAAAGGACAATTCTCTAGTGATATCATTATCTTCAATATCATTAACCTTCTATGATTCACCTACTACACCAAACACCAACAACAATCAACTTTTTGACTTGTCAGATAAAGTAATTATGTGGACGATTTCTTGATCATTTCCAAGACAGACGGAAGAAAAGAATTAAGCCAGTTCCTGCGCATACTCGATATAATGAAAGTGCCGTTTAAAGAATCAAAGTTGGAGGGTCCAAGCACGGAAATTATGTTTTTGGGCATATTAATAAACACAGAATCAATGTCGGTCAGTGTCCTACACAAAAAGAAAGAAAAATAAAAAAATCTACTTAACGAGTGGTCCTCTAGGAGATGGTGCTACGCGAAAGACCTGCAATCGCTGGTGGGATCCCTGATGTGGTTATGTCAGGTAGTACCCCAAGGAAAACCGTTCGTTCAACGGTTTATAAAGGCACAGGGAGTATCTAAAAACCCTAAATACCATATTAGGTTCACTAAATCTATGCTAGCCGATATTCGGTGGTGGTCTAATATTATAGTGCAATGGCCCGGGACCTACCTAATGGAAGACCAAAGGTGGCTGCAACCCAACATATATAATTTATATACGGACGCATCAAATATAGGAGGTGGCGCTACATTCGAAAATTACTTTACGATGTTCGTTTGGGCCAACAACCCTACAACAACAACCAACGATATTCAAGAACGAGAGATAGTGACGACATTGATAGCATTGTGCACGTTTGCCCCCCTCTGGATGTGGAAAAAATTAATAGTATGGACCGACAACTTAGCAAACGTGGAAGCGTTTTATGCTGGTTTCTGTAAAAATGAAAGAGTTAATAATATGATTGCATGCATGTACGAAATTCAAGTCAAAAAGAACTTCTCAATCAGACTCAAACATATAGCCGGCAAACTCAACGTCGAAGCAGATTTACTTTCTAGGGGCGGACACAAAGAGTTTTTAGCTAAAAGACCTTTAGCATGATACTTAAGACCTAACACCCCAACCGAATATGCTAACATGATTTCTATATTCCATCCTTAACACAATAGGACAGAAAATCGCGAAAGGCAAAGAAACAATTGAAAGAAACGAAAGAACTTCAAATAATGAATATGATACTCAACGGAGAATAATACATCAATGGCATGATTTCCGGACACAAATCGACATACAGGCAGCAAAAATTTTAAAAACAGAGCCCCCGAGACACAGAACATATGAAGCCGTAGTTAAAAGATATCAAGCATTAGCATCGAGCAATAATTGGAAAAATGAGAACGGCGAAATTTGGCCCATATCAAAGGAATCGCTGATAAAATTTATTACAACAATAAGGGAGAAAGCATCCCCCGACCATAAAATCATACTTATCGGCATTAAAGAATTATCACACACTGAATGCGCACGACTGGACAACAGTGAGAGATGACCCATTAATAAAGCAGATCCTCAAAAATATCGAAGCCAACCACCATCACAAGCCGGTTAAACAAAAAATGCATATAACAAGGACCCACTTGAAAGAAATAAGAAGCAAGCTAAACCTGGAACTGGCCGACGATTTGCTGTTCTGGGTGGTGGCATTGACTGCATTTTACGGGCTGGCACGCCTAGGCGAACTTATTTCAAGCAGTAAAATTGATCAAAATAAAGTACCGACCCTAAAAGCATTAAGATTCGAGAAAGTGGGTACGATGACATTCGCTACAATTCAACTCGCAAGGACCAAGAATCATAAGTCCGCAAACAGGGTATTGCTAGTAATCAATTCGACAAAAGATAACTTGTGCCTGGTCAGAGCTCTCAAAGCATACATCATCTGGCGTACCAGAACATCATACGCCCCAGGCAATAAACTAATGTTCGTTAAAGCTAGCGGATCATGGGCCACTAGGAAGTGGTTTTGCAGTAAGCTCAAAGCAATACTTCCCAACTCCGATGTCGCTGGACACAGCTTCAGAGCCGGAGGTACGACCGAATTGGTACTTCGAGGCGTACAACTAATAATGATACAAAAAATAGGGCGTTGGGAGTCAGAGGCGTTTTATAGATATATTCGTGCACACCCAACAATGATAGCACATATACTGTCACGGGCAGTATAAATCGTGACCACACAAAACGTGACTCAAACGACGACCGGGACCTGGATCGATGCACGATCAATGATCGTGCATACAATGACGATGCCCCCGGATTTTGGCATTCACGATCAAC
>CAJVPY010003385.1:0-14211 GCA_910591965.1 Dentiscutata erythropus | reverse complement strand
TACAGGGTCTAGAGCAATTCCCCAAATTTTCAAAAACTATCTGCCAAAAACACAAAAACCTAAAGCTAAAGTGCTTTTTTGTTGTTTGTTTTCTTTCAAACTTGGTATACTAATATATCTTTCTGTACTCTATCTTTTTTAATATGACCCGAAACTATACTAACTAATGCCTTTGTGCTATAAAGTTAGTTTTCTTCTCTTCAAATTTTGGTGCAAGTGATCATCAGTGAGAGTTGTTCTATTGTGCAATGATTAACACTCTTTAAATAATTTGCATTTATATATATAAATTTAATTAAAATAGCAATTAAAACAAACAGACAATAGTAAATAATAAACTTTAAATAATAGGTCTTTTAAACTTATTCAGATTGAATTGCTACTAAATAAAATTTATATCAGATTTCAATATATTAAATAATAAATAATTTAAATAAAAATAAATCAAAACTTTCAAAGATATTATTTAAAGCTAAATCAAATTAATCCAGATTATATTTATTTTATCAAATTAATATCAATATAAATAATTTAGATTATTGTTAATTTTATATGTATAATAAATTTACTTTAACTAATTTTTTGTAGTAAAATGAATAATTTCATATGGTTTCAAAATTTTATAAACTAAATTGGTATAAGTCTAACAATTGAATTTCTAAAATAGTTGTGCATCAATGTAAAATTTTGATGCAAAGATTTTATTTTTGTCTATTATTAATTTTTCTTTCAATTTAATTTTATATATAAACTCTTGTTTTATCAAAATTACTATTGAATAATATGCAATAATAAAGATTTTAAATTTTAAATTATTTTTTTATATTAAATATAGTAATAGAATTTTAAGTAAAATAGATATATGCAAAATAAATTTACTTTTTTTTTTTTTTTGGTTTCAATATTAGCTACTTTATTACATCTGAATAGTTAAGTGTTTGCATAGTAGTACAGCAACTAGTCTATATACATTTCTATATATATCCCAGGTCCCTCTCTCCACGGTGTTACAGTTCCCAGTTACTATACCCCCATTTGTGTGTAAAGCATCACACGGCTGCTCAAAGGTGCTTATTTGTAACCATCTAGCCACTGATTTACCTCCCCTTTGGCCCCTAACTTACTAGGGGGTTATCCGCCGGATCAACAGAAGGCTGTGTTTGCCTATTTGCTGGGACACCTGTCGCACTTATGTGCCTCACCCAGGCTTTGGTAATTTTTCGCCATAGCTTGACCTATGCACTCGGGGTCAGGGCTAACTATTTAACCTCTTGTATTATCTACTTCTTGCCTTTATTAAGGTTTGCAACAATCACAATATCCACATTTGGTACTGTCTTTTTACCCAGATTCTTTATCAGTCTCTCCCTTACTTCCAGCCAGCAACCCGGAAGGGTTGGTCTGCCTAGACTTTAAGTGTCTCAAGGATGCCCTTCTCTTGGTATATACTTTCGAAGTGTATGTCTTTTTCCTCTATGCAACAGAACCCGGCAGTTCAGCTAGTGTATCTTCCACCATTAGGATCTGGTCGTTCGGTTCTCCAATCTCGGGCCTCGGTTCGAATTCAGCCCTTATGTAGTACTGTCATAGATCATCGCTATTCCTTAACTCGGGACTTCCCAAATAGGTTTTTGGTTATTTCGATTCCTTGGCTTTATTGCGCTATTGCTCCCATTACTAGATGGTGTGACCAAGATTACAGATTTCTAGATTCAACCGATAATTGACAACTGTAAACCATAACATGGGTTATTTTTTAAAATTCATTGTCCGTGGGATTTGAACTCTAGACCTGCTACTTGGAGGTAACGACTAGACCACTACACTAAGTCGCCACACTTCTAAAATAAAATTCCAAACTTTGAACTATTGTAATTTAATTAGATTAAAATAATTTTACTGAAAAAACAGTTGTTTTAATATTAATATTAAATTTTAAAATAATCAAATATCAAAATATATTGAAATTTTTATAATATAATATATATAAATTTCTATTTTATTTATTTGAATTATTTAAACAATCCTGCTAGTTTTTTTTATTTAATTTAATGTTGCGGATGATCATAAAATCAGATAATGCTAAAATTCACATGATCACATGATGATCTCTGCTATTATATAGTAAAAATAAAAATTATATTATAACTGGATTTAGTGTTTAGTAAATCTACTTTCATGTATAACAAAAGTTGTTTTTTAGATTGAGATGATTCTAATGATAATAAAATCATTAAAAACAACCCACTAGAATGTTTGCAATAGTTCTTCAAATTTTAAATCGCTTTTTTTATAACTTGTAGATCCTATAAATAAATGTAAACAAACGGTTTAAAACTTTGAAGAATTATTGCAAATGATTTAGGGTTGTTTTTAATGATTTTACTATTATTAGAATTATCTTAATTTGAAAAACAACTTTGTTGATATATGAAAGTAAGGTGTACTTAATACTAAATCTGGTTTAAAAATATTTTTAACTTTTACTATATAATAGCAGAGATCATCATGTAATCATGTAAATTTCAGCATCATTTGATTTTAGCATTATTCGCAATATTTAATAATACGACACTAAATTACTTCAAATTATTGTGAATTAATTTAAGCTATTTTAAATCAAATTATATATTTTATTTATAATAAAATTCAGTAATATTGAAGGTTTTTAAAAATATTAGCTCTTAACTTTTTTATTTTTTTAATTATTTCAAACTATTTTAATTTATTTTAATTTATTTTAAATTATTTTACTTTATATTTCTTAGAATTATATCTCAATTTATTTTGAATTATTTTAAATTATTTTATATAATATTGCATAATATCTTATGTAATATTGTGTAATAACTTACATAAATATTTTGTGATTATATATTTTGTAATATTGTGAAAATTATTAGGTAATATTACATTGTTCTTACAGTTTATAAATTATTTCACAATATTATACTCTATTAAATTTGCTAATGCACTAATTTCATCATACCATGTTTTCTTTTCCCCTAAGATCTTCAAATTTATCAAAATTAATCCAAGATAATCTAAATCTCTCATTATTTAGTTTCTTTTAACTTCTAGATGATATGAGCTAGCAATTTATCTTTGCTTCAATTCTATAACAATTACTAACATCTATTTATCATATTTAGATTTTCTAACTCAACTGCTTTCACATAATGTTCAAAAGTCTTTTTTCATCTTTTAATATCAATATCACATTAATTATTGGTTTTACTAAATCACACCACTGGTGCTCAATACCAATTAAATTTTTTAAATGCAGTGTAATATAAAGATCAGGTGTAATATAAATTTTTGTTGTTTTGTTATTTTTTTTAAAAAATACCTTCTAGCTCAAAATTTTATTTATGAAACCACTTTTTTTATTAAAAAAAAAACACCTTGTAAAATTTTACTATATACTATACCTCACCCTAACCCCTAACTATTAACTCTAGCTTAACATTTATCAAATTTAATTTTTGTTTATTTTTCTTGTTTAATTTTTTAGTTGATCTTTACGTTACACTGCATCACTGGTGTTGAGCACCAGTGGTGCGATTTAGTATTACCATTAATTAAAATAGCAAAATATATGAAGCTGTTTAAAGTCCATTGCTTAAAGCTTGTATTCACAAGTTACAAAGCCTTATAGCACAAGTAATTTCACCTAACCAATGTCTCAATACATAGGTTAGTTTTTTCAGCTCTCACTGACCTCACTGACCATGAATGAAGATACTAATAACTCAATAATAGAATACCAATGTCTTAATACAAAGGTTAGTCTTTTTTTGCAGCCCTTACTAATCATGACTAAAAGTAATTACAAGTTAGAAGCAGGATACCAACATCTCAATATGAAGGTTGGTCTTTCTTTGCAGCCCTCACTGACATGAATAAAAGTATTACAAGTTAGGAGCAGGATACCAATGTCTCAATATAAAAGTAACATAAGATAACACATAACCTTTTCCTTACTGTGCAGTACTTATTTATGTCCTAGTACCAGGGTATTTACATGACTTACGGCTCATCCGAATAGAAAAGGTTAATAAAACACCAGTTTAGCTTCTGATCTACCGATAATTTGAATACAGGTTCACCATTTGATAGAATTTGTTCAAATGCTCTTTACTAGCTTGAAATCTTTGTAGCAAAAACTCCAAGACTGTAAATATCTGATGCTTGAATGTCTGATCTACTCATCAAAATCTCAGGTGCTACATATAGTAGAATTCTACAAAATTTTCTTTCTTTACTCTAGAGATCCTAAGATATATAATATTTGCATTTTGTAAATCAAGCTGGAAACCGTTTCTACTGTGTAAATCCCTACAAACAAGTTCCTGTGAATGGATCTACTCAGGATCCAGTACTTTACCGTATAAGATCCTAAATTTATCCTTCCATTCTAATTGTGCTACTTGTACAAAATTTTGTCATAAAGAGCTTCTTGACTAACAATAATATAATCAGCAACCCTAAGAACAAAGGATTCTTATATCCAATTTCACAGTAAATTTTCAGTTCTTGGATAAATTCTTGCTTATTCTTGTTTGAACCACAAATTGCTTTTAAGTACACTAGTTTTCTACATACTATTGATTCTATTAAACCAGCATGTATAATATAAGTGACGGGAAGAGAAAACCTGTAAACCATTTCACTCATTATCATTGCAGTGATATCTACCCTTATAAGAATTAGGAGTACATATCACTGCGAAAATAATGAGTAAAATGATTTACAGGTTTTTCCTTCCCATCACTCATATACAGTTGCACTTCCCAATTTCCTTGATATCTCTGGACTTATTATAATTAATACAAGATACTTCAAATCTCTCTGTATTTTCTGAACCAATAATTTGAGCTCTGGATATCTCTCTTTGTACTGATACCGTCTCGATAATATTGAGCAACGTTGTTCATTACTAGATTACAAACTATTTTAGAGGATTTTTATAATATTCAAATGCTTTATTATAATCTTAATCAACACCACGTAGCGAACACCAACACACCACATTGCAATAGCATAATATTATTTGTCGCAATTGGGTTTCCTAACTTAGCTGATCTCGTATAACATTCGAAAGCCTTCTTTTTGTCTTTGAATTTATCCATTGAGCTTGGACTGAAGTATCATACAAGTTCTTCCACTGATGCTTTACAAAGACGTATATATTGTTCTCCTAACCGATATTTTATTCCATTTTGTCTGTGGGATTTCAACGAACTTTATGGTGAGCAAGACTTTCATTGTACCCAGGTTCTTCTGTTGCAACTATAGGTGGTCTTAATTTTTTCTCTTTTGAATTCATTCACTTCGCTTATCCACTGAGATAGTATATCGTTAGGTGCTTCCTTATGTATCTTTTATACTTAACATTCAATTATAGATTAATTGCATCATAATTAATCATACAATACTTAACTTTTACTTCAATTGCAAAAATAATTAATCATCCGATACTTAATCTCATGCGCCTTGATTGATTCTTGATTATGGTTACACGCATTAAACTAGCCTATTTGATATATTGGTTAAAAATACTGTTGAATTTATCCAAGCTATATTGAAATATTTGATAACTTATTGTAAGTGCTTTGATTATTAAATGACCGTTATACTCATTTGCTAATCTAATTGATATGGAAATTAATAAAATCAAATGTGATGAGTATATTATTACAGAAAAAAGCAAATGCAAACATGTAAATACAAATGAATGAAAGTATGTGGAAAACTTAACTTTCTTAAATAAATTGTTGATTTTACACAATATAAATAAAGATATTGATTTTTTAGTTTGCCTAAATGTCACGGTCGTATGTGACCACTAATGCTATAATGGTAGAACTCTAAAATTGCCGGGATTATCATGTCTTCTCTTAGCATGCCGTTCTGACGCTTTTGAGAGAAAGTAATTTCATTTTTTCCTCATGTGCCCTTACCATGCACATAAGAGTCGTAACTATCCATAGCTTAGTTATATTATGTGTTGCTGTTGCTACGTCCTTTTATCAGCAAAAAGGTTCCTTATATGCTTTACATACGACCCTAAATTAATTACATCATAATTAATCTACGATGCACGTCTTGAATGTGTGCCAGATTAGTGGCGCAGTCAGCCACACCTATCACATGATTTATTAGCGTGATCGAGATTATTAAGTTAGATAATTAAAAAGTTGTGCAAATTTAATTTCGCAAGTTTAGCAATAGATACAAAGAATATAAAAAATTTGCACAAGTTAAAAATAAATTCAATTACAATACTTTTAACTAATATAATTCAATTCAATTGATTTTTTGCAACATTCCCACCCAAATTATGTTCTTTTTTATTAACTTTTCGTTTTTTTCGGGACGGAATAGTTTGAGAATCAACATTTTCTTTCATTCTATTCACACTAGTACCCGACTTTCTTACTCTACTAGACCCTTCCAGTTTACGACGTTTGACAGATTCTACCTGAACACGTATCATAGCACCACTTTTAATACGTGTAGCATCTACGTTGCTGTTAATATTATGTAAGAAGGAAGTTAATCGTGGAATCAAAATCGATTTTGATGCATGGTATCGTTCAATGAATTTATTCAGAGCAGCACAAAATTGTGAACCAGCATTTTGATAATCGTTTCTAACTTCTTCTACGAAGATATCAAGAGTTGAGTTGTTGGAATTGCCAGTTGCTTCAACTACAGAATTATTAATTTCGTCATTTTGTTCAAACAAATCTCTTAAAATATGTAAATTATTAATATAATTGATTGATCTATTATATTTGCAACTTTGAATAATACATACGTAGTATATGCGATTTCTGGCCTTTGATTAGATAATTCTAACTCTTGCAAAGTGAAGTTTGTATGTAATGAAGCATAAAAGGAACTGTTCTTAGCGATTTGCCCTAAAAATAAATAAATAAATAAAAGTAAACCAAAGAATAAAATAAAAAATAATAAATAAATAATATTTATATTCACTATACGATTATTGGGAGTTAAAGATAGCAAAAAATTTAACATTTTAATGTGAAATTTCATCGCAATAGCACCTTGGTGCTTGCAAGGTGCACCAGTTGTGCCGACTTGACAAGTGCATGTCCCAATTTCACTGTTTACAGTATAAAAAACATCATTTTGCTTGGTGCTTAACACTAAAAACTCATTTTCAATATTTGTTTTTTTTATTGAATCCATATCTACTGTTTCCCAGCCAGGGCATACAAATCGTTTGGTAAGTTGTAAATAACCAGGGCATCTATGTGCGAAACAAAGTAATCGTTGTTCATAAAATCTTTCCATTTTTGAGATTATAAAATGAAATACTTGAACTGAATTATAAGCCTGTGTTCGGGCAAATACTATATCCTTTAATATACCAAAGCTGCATTCAATATAATTATTTGTATGATTTCCACGAATAAGCAGCCCTGAACGAAATGATAAAGCCCAAAAATTGCGATGCTCCCATAAAATTTCAACATGTCTTCTTAATAAAGGATAAGAAGAATAAAAATTTTGTTTAAACTCAGAATAATATAGATTCATCTCTGAAATATCTAATGCATAGAGAATCTTCTTCATCATGTTCATAATTAAAATTCGATCAGATTTATTAATACCATGTTTTGCATCGTAGAGCCATTGCCAGAAGGCCTGCAAAAAATGGAATGTACATAGAAGGCGAATAGCCTGAGGCCAGCAGAGTTCTAGAGCATTACGCTCTGCATCTGAATTGTCTGTAAGAAAAATAGTTGGTCCAATTTGTGGGCCACGCCCATAAAATGCGTATGGTGAAAGAATCGTTTTCAGCAAATTTAGCTAAATTTAACTATAAAATTAGAAAAAATATTTAAAATAAAAAAATTGTTGACAATAAGATAATAAATTACCGCCTTTTCCAGAGTAACTTCTGATTCATCAGAAGTAATAAATAGGCCAAGAGGAAGGGCTTCAACGGAACAGCTTGTATATAAAAGAGTAACTGAGGTATTTAGAAACACAAAAGAAGCTGATGCGTCAATGTAACAAAGTTCACCTGCTTGTAAAACCTTCTCATGTACTCGACACATCAAGCCTGTTACAACACAAAGGATAAATGCACTTCCAATATATGTATCATATTTTTGCAAAGCAGCTTTACCATTACCTGAGCTGTTATATTCATTTACTACTGCTTCTAAATGATCAAACATTCCTTTGCCATTTTGTTTGCCTAATGTTGCTTCACGATACTGATGAAAAAGCCTGACAATATAATTATAATCTGGATTACTCACCCTATCAGCAAGTAATTCCAGTAATTCTTGATCATTTATAGCAGAAAGATGAAGATCATCTTCGTGAGAGTGCAAAGCTGAAGCAGGCGAATGGCTATCATTAAACAGTTTCAAAAATTTGTCACGAATTTCTTCCCTAACATGTCGAAAACTCAATGATTCTGCAGAATCAATTACATGGTTGTGTATAAATTGAATATTGATTTCTAATGGATGGCTTAATTCAAGATGCCATTTTTCTAATCTAAGATGAATACTTGCATCACAATTGATATTTTGTAATCGGGCTGAATTTGGATGTTTAATTTTGCGATCTCCTTGCTTTTTTTTTACTTCATTACTATGTATACAGTGCCGTTTTTCTCTAAAAATAACACGTTTTTCCTTAATTGTGAAACCTTTAGTTTGAGGCATAGTCGTTCTAGAACATGCCTCAAATGCTAAAAACCATTCATGCACTTTTTCTTTATCATTAATATTAATGAATGCATCCAGTTCAATTTGGGGTATTTCAAAGTTTTCAATTGTCCAATAAGATGGTAATTGATTAAAGTTTTAATTAAATATGTATACGGTTGAGGAAGCATTGTTTTTAGAATTTCAGGTAAAGAATCCCAAGTATAAATCTAATGATTATTGAAATATTATCAAAGAAATCAAATTAGAAAATTTTATTTCAAAAATATTCATTGAAATTATTCAAGAAAAAAAAAAATCTATCCATAAAAAAAAAAAAATTCGTCAAAAAAAATTCTATCCATCAAAAAAGTTCTTGAAAATCGGTAAGTAATTAGAACTGTGTAATATTTGGATATATGAATTTTTAAAAAAAATCTCCTCTCGTTTAGCAGTAGAAATAACTTTTTTCAATCGTTAGATAATTTCATATCGTTATATTAACACCAGTTTTGGTTACTACGCTTAAAATATCATTACAGTATACGTAGTAATATGCACGAAAGTTCATCCATACCATTTTTGAAATTTCTTTAACGGGTAATGGTAAAAGAAAAATCCAATAAAGGTAATATTATAAATTAATATGGAAAAAGTAATAAAAAGTCAATAATACGTACAGTAGTAATAAAAAGTTAATTATATTAATCAGCAGTATGTACGTAAATACTACGTATGTATTTTGCATGATCGATTGATGATTGATCAGCGTGGCTTAGGCTAACTGCGCCATTAACCTGGCACACATTCAAGACGTGCATTAGTAAAGTCATATGACCAGGTCATATGGTCCTACTAATTGAACTTAGTGATATGACCTGTTATGACCTGTCTACACTCAAAAATTGGTACCATCAACATCTAGCTTTTCATCACTTAACTATCCTACTCTCATCTGAGCTAAATCCCCTCGAATCGTGTCTATCTCTTAAAGTCTTTAGTCGTAAGCTTCATTCAAATTGCCCACGTGCTAATTCGCAGTAATTCTTTAATTCCCGACTAATTCTTGTTTGAATCACGCATCACTTTAGGTGCAACTTCCTTTCATCTATCACTAATTTTGTCGAACCATGTTGCACTAACGAATCTTTCATTTCCTTCTCCTCTAATATCCTCGAATTCATCCAAGATAATTTAAATCTTTCGTCATTTTGCATTCTCTTAACTTCCAGATGGTATGATCCGGCAATTATTAGTTTTCAAAGCTCCTATATTTCGTGGATTGAATATCTGCCTTCTGTATATCTCTCTCTTGTCTGAACTAAATTACCAACTCAACAACCTTCTTATCGAAATTCACTATACAGCCTGCATTGTCCGATACCATATGTATACTTCTCATTTTCACTTCATCAATTCCTTTATTGCATCATCTTCATCAACAGATTTTTTGGGAGCCTTCAAACACTTTATGCTCACACTTACCATCACCAACCCTTTGATGCTAATAATTACCAACGTCACTCACTTAAAGCCCTTAGTCCCAAGCACCAAAACCTTACGGCATCTGTAAATCTCCTAACCAATCGTCATCTTGATTCTGAACATTTAGCTCTTGATCTACCGCTAATTTTATCTTAACACAGATTCACTATTAGATGTGATTCCATCAAATGTTCTTTGTTTGTTCGAAACCTAAGTCTCTCTAACTTCAAGGCTATAAATATCTGATGCTGGAGTACGCGGTTGACCCACCGTATGGGCTAAAATTTCCAGTCGGAACATCGTGATTATTAAAAAGTTAATGTGATATTAATAGTGACGAAAATAACTACGTATAAAAACTAATAAGAGCTGTAAACAATTAAGATAAATTATATGACTGACTATAAAATTTATAGAGTAACCATATAAAAACTAATAAGCTATTTAAAAACCCATAAAGTAAACTATATAAAAACTGATAAGTAACTGATAAGTAACTCATAAGAAATTTACGAAAAAATCACTTTTAATCTCAGTAATCACTCCAAATCTTGTATATGATTGGTTTAAAATTTTTTTCTGCATAATAAAAATCATAAAAATTGGAAATTTTAGCCCATACGCTCAAACCTCAGATGCTATATACAGCAGAGTTCCATCAATTTTCCCATCCTTTACTTTTAGAGAGCCCAAGATCTGTGATATATGCACTTTGTAAATCGAGCTATTTTCGTTTAAACCACGAATCATTTTAACGTTAAGTGCAACTTCCTTCCATCTATTATCAATTTTGTCGAACTATGTTGCACTATATACAGCTACGAATCCTCATTTTTCCTTCTCTCTAATATCTTCAAATTCATCAGAATCAATCCACGACAATTTAAACCTCTTATCGTCTAACATTCTCTTAAGTTTAGGATTGATATAATCCAGTGCTAGTTTTTCATTGTACTGAGCAATATTCTTCATTGCATATTCTTTGCACTCGGATTTCCTAATTCAGCTGCCCCCATACAATTGTTTAAAGACCTTCTTTCCATCTTTGAACTTATCCATTATTACTTGGACTGGAGTATTGTACAAGTTCTTCCACCGACGCTGCTGCCCACCGTTTACGGGTTTTGATAGTATCTATTTGAATTATTTTGAATTTCTTTATGTTTCATTAGTTCATTACTAACGGTTTTTTTTTTTCATTGCCCTGCGCAGTACTTATTTACGGCCCAGTACCAGGGTTTACACGGCTTACGGGATCTTTACTTTTTTTTTTAATGATGCATGATGAAAACCAACTTTACCTATTACATCTGCTTGTTAAGTCCTCCGTATCGTCTCAAGATCAGTGCCAAAGTCTCTAAAGTCTCCTCGATAGTGGGCCTATCAAAATCTCAAGTGACTTTGCAGATTATCTCCTTGTAAAATATTTTCACTATGAATCTCTGTGAATGAATTGCTTCGAGTTTCAAGGCTATACCGTGCAAGATACTCGATCTATCTTTCCATTCCAATTTTGATGCACAAGATTCTGTCGTAATAAACCTCTTGATGTAATCTACAAAACAACAACCACTACGATCGTTTCTTGATACTTCTACACATTCCAAGAATAGGATTATCAAATCAATTCACAATAATTCTTCAATTCCTTGAGTAAGTTCTTGCATGTCCTTGTCTGAATCACAAATCATTTTTGATGCAACTTCTGTCCATCTATCACTAATTTTGTCTAACCTTTGTTACGTTATATACAACTACGAAACTCTCGTTTTCTTTTCCTCCAATATCCTCGAGTTCATCATAATCAATTCAATCTCTCATCTTCTAGAGTTTAAGATTGATATGATCTGGTGTTTCAAAAGACTTCTATATTTCATGGCCCAATAACTTGCCTTCTGAATATTTCTCTTTGTGCCGATACCGTTATGATAACATTGAGCATCGATACCATAACGCCCATATTAGCAAATTTTTCGCAAGATTCAAACACTTTCTTATAGTTTCGGTTAGCCAACTCTATTTCTATACTTCTATAGCAACCGACCAACAATCATGGATCTTTCCTAACTCAGCCGCTTTTTGTATAATAATTAAATGCCTTCTTTTCGTATTTGAACTTTATCCTTTACGGCCCGGACTGGATTTCGTGCAAGTTCTTGCATCCTCATTGTTGCTCACCATTAATTACTTCCAGGTTCTCCACCAACGTTGTGCAACGTCATTCGCAGCTCTCACCAAATCGATGCTCAGTCGGTCTATAAGTTCTTGTCACTCTTTACTCTGTTGTTAATGTTCCCCCTCGGCCCTATTTTCTTTTTGCAAAGACAAATTCAAGACGCTCCAAGTTCTTTAAGTTAGTAACAAAAAGAATTTTTTTTTTTTTTTCACTTAATAAACAAGAACGATCTTACCCAGGTTCTTCTGTCATGGTCATATATGACCACTAATGGTTGAACTCTAAAATTGCCGGGATTATCATGTCTTCTCCTAGTATGCCGTTCTGACATTTTTGAGAGAAAGTATTTTCATTTTTTCCTCATGTGCCCCTACCACGCACATAAAAGTCGTAACCATCCATAACTTAGTTATATTATGTGTTGTTACGTTCTTTTATTAGCAAAAGGTTCCTTATATACTTCACATTCGACCCTAAATTAATTGCATCATAATTAATCATACGATACTTATCTTTTACTTCAATTAAACCATTAAATAATCATCTGATACTTATCTCATTCTTTATGCACCTTGATCGATTCTTTGATTGATCGTGGTTACACGCATTAAACCAAACTCGAATCATGCCGTATCAATTGATTCCCAATTGTTCCTTATCCGCATGATCACCTTTGCTATCCGAAAACCTATCATGACCACTACACTAAATTCAAAAAGAACAATAGTATTAAACAACAATAAGAATTTAAAAAAAAACTGAATTCAAAGAACAAAGCATTAGTATTTAATAGAGTAAAGAATTAAAAAAAGGAAAAAAATTTTTAATCAATCTGCAATCATTACGAAAATAATATTTATTTGAGAATTTTTTAGTCACCCTAATCAGTGATGTAATTGGTTTTGTCTGAAAATGATATTTTTATTGTCCAGGAAGTGGGGGGATTAGTAAACCCGTTCTTTGTAATAGCGGGATTTAATTAATAATGTAAAAGGTATTTTGGATCATGGGATAATAAGCTTTAATAAGCTTTTTTTTAGCATTATTTAATGTTGAAAAAAAATTTTTTACTATAAAAAAAAAAGCCACGCTCGCGTTAGGCCTATGATATGAAAACTAAAGTAGCAGCCTTATTGCTTTTATTATTTAACATTGTATGTTTAAAGTCCCAAGGTCTAGTTTTTTTTTTTTAACATCACATTTGTATGCATAGCTATGATCTCAACATGTTTGCCTACAACTATTTGCATACTTTGTACATACTGATTTATTCGTATACTCTGTACATATATACGCAATTGATATTCTCTGTACATATATACGTAACTGATTTTTGGTTGTTTATCCGATTTAATTATTATTACTTCATTTTTCCATTACGTATTTCATTTTTTTTATAATTTAAATAACTTAAAAAACATATATAAAGCCTTTTGCAATTCTCAAACTCTTCTCTCAAAATTTTTTTCTCAATTTTTTTTTCGAAACATTAGTAAAATTTAAAAAATCTATCAAGTTGAATGGCATTATTAGAATGCTACTCAAACCGTTATTCAAACTTCTATTTAATGCTATCACGTAAAATCACATGATAGCATTAAATAGAAGTTCGAATAACGGTTTGAGTAGCATTCTAATAATGCCATTCAACTTGATAAATTTTTTAAATTTTACCAATGTTAAAAATTTATACGTAATAATCTTATTTTTTAAATTTATCATACAAAATGTAAGTTTCTATAATTTAATATTTTCTAATATAATTTTTTTATTTTATTAATTAATAAAAATAACTAATATATTTTTTTTATTTTATATTTTATATACTGCATAACGAATTTTAAATATAACCCG
>CAJVPY010003384.1:0-14212 GCA_910591965.1 Dentiscutata erythropus | reverse complement strand
AAAATGATACTAAATTTGATATCGCAATAAAAAACAATATTTGGTCGTTACCAAAACAATTTTTCCAAAATGATACCGAAATTTTCTAGGAGCCCTGCTACTAACCTGGCAGTGGACTGGGATAATACAAAGAAAGAGTTTAAAAAACACTTTTGTAACCAATGTTGGAAAAACATTTGGAGACAAGAAATAAATACCTTAAAACAATTGTCGGAAGAATCAATAGATGTCTACTATGGTCGTTTTAGAAAAATAGTAGACAGAGTAGAACTTAATAATGTCTTGTTGGCTGACAATCAGCTCTACTACTTCAAAAAGGACCTAAGGTCAGACATGTTGCCCATAATATTGATGCATAAACCCACCACGGTAGATGCAACCTTAGAGTTAGCCAGGCATCACAAGCACGAGACAGACTTCACCTATAATGCAAACCCAAGTCAACCTTCCAAATCTAAAAGCTATGAAAAGCAAATTGAACAATTAATGAAGCAGATGGAGCAAATGAGCCTCAATTATGCTACTATCGCTTCGGCCTTACTAGCACAAGTTGAAAAAAAGGATACAACAAAGTCAACTTCATCTTCACAAAAGAAAAATGTGACTTGTTTTAGGTGCAGCAAAGTTGGATATTTCGCAAACAAGCATATGTCCAAGAAACCGAAAGTGACATACTATCAGATCTTTAAAAAACCTAATAATGATAGTAATAGCAAAAACATTAATCTGATAGAACTGGCTGAGGAAGATGATGTAGAAGAGCTTTATATACATTGGTCCCAACCTTATAGCACCAATAGGAAAGAACAAAAAGAGAAACAAAAACAAGCAAAAGCTCAAAAAGAACAGAGCTTGTCAATTAAAGCATCTATGGACCCGGTTCAAGATATAAAAGATCCAATGAAGTTTGAGAATATTCCAGTTAAGAGAGCCATGAAGAAAAGATTACCTTCAGAGATTGACAAACTCAAGCCTTATAATATCACCGAAGACTTGTTGTTTATGCTTGCCAGGTTAACATTAGGACAACTATTGCAATATTCTAACCAAAGACAAAACTTGGCAAGGATAATTAGACGTAAAAAGGCGCCCAGTACTAAAGCTAACTTAATCAGAGCAGATGAAAAGCAAAAGACCATGGCTATATGTTGTCATGTTCATATTAAGAAAAACCCTGTTGTAGCTATTTTAGATTCTGGTGCTGCTATCAATATTATCACCAGAAAGTTAATAGAAGAGTTAGAGTTAGAAATAGACAAATCCTCTAAAACTGTTGTTATAACAGCTAATGGAAACTGAACAAAGGCCTTAGGGATTATTAGTGAAGTTAAAATAGTTCTACAGGACTTATTGATACCTATAAATTTATAGATAATTGACTCCCAAGAGAAAACTTTGCTTCTAGAGACAGATTGGTTTGATAAGTCTCGTGCTAAGCAAGACTTTAATAGCAACACCTCTCATGTGAAATACCTGGGTAAGCTGGTAACAGTGAATGTGACCCATATTAGAAGCAACAGCTACTAGCAAGAACTAGAAGAGTTCACAGACGAAGAAGACTGGCTAGATGAACTGGAGCAAGATGAAGAGGTTCAGCAAGCCTTTTACAGCGACATATCTTCTAAAGAGGAAGAAAACTTATACTACAACCCTTGGATGGAGGATAACCCAGCCATCTATCTCACTGAAACAATACAGGAGGAACAAAAAAAGGATACAAGAGCATTTGAGGTGAACCCAAACCTCAACAACAGACAATTGCAAGCAGAAGACTTGTTAATAAAGAATGCAAAAGTTTTTGCAGAAAAAATAAGTAAGAATAGACAAACAGTTGGTCTAGGACAGACCAATCTAGTGTGCCACGAGATAGAAACAGGTGTAGCAAAGTCAATAAAGCAACACTATATACTGTAGCCTGTGATGAACAAGAATTTCTAAAGGATGAAATTCTAGCTATGGAAAAGCAAGGCATTATTTTTCCAATCAAAAGCCTCTGGACATTCCTGATAGTCCTAGTGTCAAAGAAAAATGGCAAGAAAAGAATATGTATAGACTATCGAAAATTGAACATAGTAACAGAAAAATATATATATCTTTTATCTAAAGTAAACGAAATCCTATCAGAATTCGAAGGTGCCAAGTGGTTTATCAGCTTGAACTTGGCCAGTGGATACTGGCAGGTGGCTGTTAGAGAACAAGACAAAAAGAAGACAGCTTTTATAACCAAATTTGGCACTTATGCATTTAACGTAATGCCATTTGGCTTATGTAACACACCCTCTACATTCCAAAAGTTAATGAATGATATTCTCGACCCTTTTATCAACAAATTCATTGTCATTTACCTAGACAATATTGTTATATACTCAAAAATGTTTCAAGAACATGTAGAACATCTACAGCAAGTCTTCGTGAAAATCAGAGAGGCTAACCTAAAATGCAACCTGGAAAAATGTTCATTTTTTCTAAACAAAATTAAATTTTTAGATCACATAGTTAGTGACTAAGGGATCTATCTAGACAAGAAAAAACTGGATAAAATAAAAAACTTTCCTATTCCATATTCCAACATTGCTTAAACAAATATAATCGTTTTTAGAACTAGCATCATATTACAGGAGGTTTATCAAGGGTTACTCAAAGATAGCCAAACCTCTTAATAAATTGCTAAACAAGGATAAGCCTTATCACTAGACAGAAGACCAAGATAAAGCTTTCCAAACCTTAAAGAATTATCTAATAACAGCCCCAATTCTAAGGTATCCCAACTATAGTAAGCTATTTTACCTACATATGGACATATCCACCTTGGGACTAAGAGCTGTTCTGGCCCAATTTGATGAAAATAACAAAGAGTATGCTGTTGCTTATACCAGTAAGAGCGTAAACAAAACTGAAAAAAACTATTCCATTCCAGAATTGGAATGTTTGGCTGTCATATGGGCAGTTGAACATTTTCATCTGTACCTTGGAGCCAAACCCTTTTATCTTATAATAGACCACTCGGCTCTGCAGTAGTTAAGAACTTCTGAACTTAAAGGAAAATATGCCAAGTAAATTATGCGACTAGAACCGTATAATTTTAAAATTATATATCACCCTGGTTGAAAGCATAGCAACACCGATGCCCTATCAAGGATATATACTCAAGAAAAAGAAAATCAGCAAAAAGTATATATGATAGAAACAGAAGACAATAATTCAGTGGAAAGTGAAATAACAGTGAAATTTGTGGAAAATCGTTTTATACCCACCAATGATGAAAGTAAAGTTTCTTTACAAGAATCGAATTCACCAGGATCAATTGCTCAGACTAATAAAAGTACAGTCAAAGAAAATCGCCGGGAGATAGTAAAGAAAATTCTAAGTTATAACCTGTCTAAAGATTTAACAAAGTATCTTCGCTCTTATGAAAAGGTAGAGTTTACTTCACAGGGAATCTACTATGATCAACAGCATTGTACCTGGTATTATATCGAACACATTAGTGATCAATTAAACCAGAAAACTAAAGAAAAACACCTAACAAGAGACTGAAAAAGACCAACAGCCCAATGTTGGTGTGGGGACAGGTTATATTTACTATCTGATAAGTGTAGTAAGTGCCATAGTGATCTAAAACTGTAGATTACTTTGAAGTAGTACCCGGTTGATGAAGTTGCAAAATGCTATTGGAAAACTCCAACCGACAATGAACTGATCGACTACTATTATGAAAATGATTATATGTGGAGCGATGATGAAACCAACAATAGTTTTACTGAAAGTAGCATTAATCTTATAGACGATTCTCCTATAGAACAATGAAAAAGTGAAAGTGTTAGTGAAAACCTACTCCTAGACTTTACTGATGAAGAAAGAAAAGGAAACACAAACAGAAGATTTAAATAATTTTCTTTGGTAGTTAGAATTATTAGAAAAACCATCTGAACATTATTATAGGAAATTCAATAATTTTTCTAATACTTATCTTTGTAACTCTATTTGATGAAAGACCACCAACCCAATTAAATACTTTTAAGTTATTCAAACCTTAATTTACCTATCCTCAAAAGATGAAAAACTTTGCAGGTCGGTCCCTGCTACCGTCATCACAACTTCCAGAACATTACAACCAGAAGTAAAATTTACAAGCTAAATAAACAATATCCTTAGTAACTTTCAATAATTAATTTAAAAAAAAAAAAAAAAAAATAGAACCAATTAAATACCAAAATCTGAAACAATACTTGGAGACAGTACAATACCTGCTCAGATTTAACAAACAAAAAAAGAAACAATTGAAAAAACAAAGTAAATTCTATCTCTTAAATAATTATCTACTCTACAAAAGAGATAGAAGAAAACAGACAAGGAATTAATTGTTGCGAGTAATTCAGCAACATGAAGTAAAAACAATTTTATACATCACCTACACACATCTGCTAGGAGTCCACCTCAGAACAGAAAAGACCCTAGAGAAGATAAAGTGTCAATATTATTAGCCTCAGATGTACGACCATGTGAAAGAATACATCAAGACCTGTGATGTATGCCAAAAGTGAGGAAAGTACAGAACTTGCGGCCCCTTGCAACCCATATCTGTCGAAGCACCATTTCACAAAATTGGCATTAATTTTGTAGAACCACTAGACCTAACCACAAAGGGAAATAAATACATTATTGTGGCAGTTGATTATATGACCAGTACCTGCCGCTGACCACACGATTCATCTTTGATGAAATCATTTGTCAACATGGATGTCTATCCTACCTAATATCAGATAGAGGCCTACATTTCAATAACGAAGTGATTCACTTCTTAGTAAGGAATTTTGAAATAAAGTACTTATTATCAATGCTATACCACCCACAAACCAATAGGTTGGTTGAAAGGTACAACTGTACCTTATGCGAGTCTTTGGCGAAATTGATCAAACAAGAGCAAGAGTGAGATACCTTTATACCTTCAGTGCTCTATGCCTATAGGACTAGTAAGCAGTCCACAACGAAATTCACACCTTTTTATCTAACATACGGGAGAGAAACCCGATTTCTGGACTTTCTGGAAGAAAATGATATCCAAGAAAATATGGTCGACCGATTAACTACAATCATTGACGACCTACCTATTAAAAGAGAAGTTGTGAAAAATAATGTTAGAAAAACCCAAAATAGGCAAAAATTCTATTGGGACAGAAAACTGAAACAAGTACTAAGAATCTTCCAAAATGGAGATAAGGTACTTTTATTTGACGCCGCTCAAATAGAGCATCATACTGGAAAATTCTTACCTAGGTGGCTTGGACCTTTCATCATACATAATTGTGTTGTACAAGATATATACCAATTATATGCGTTAAAGGGTTAGATTCTTGATGTACCACAAAATGCTCTACTCTTAAAACGATATTATGAAAGAACTATTTAATGTGGATGCATCAAATTAGCAAATTTAAAAAGCATTGCAGAAAATTACTGCAATTGCTCTTTTGAAAGTATTTGCTATGGGTCACTGGCCTTATATACCAGAATTTGGAGTGGTATCATCGGCTAATGCTGGTGATGCCAATGGTGTATTTATAGATGGTGGTTGTTAATTACACCCAAAAATTATTATAGTATGTTGACGCGCGGAGCTCGTCATTAGTTGTGGAGAAATTGTCATATTTAAAGTTCATTTTCTATAGGTTCTCGAATGCCGCAGTCATGCATGCCTATAAACGTGCATAATTAGCAAGATAATGTGGATGTAAAGGCGCAGAATACATCGTGTCTTGTAAATAACAGCAAAACTAATCAAGAGGTTCGCTTGGGAAGCAAAGTGAAGTAAAGATATATTAGTTTGAAATTAGAAAAGAACTAGCGAAAAGAATGGAGTAGAAATAGATACTTCTCGCAAACATGTATAAAAGGCTCTTACTTTTGCCTTACTTTTTAGATAAAACTTTCTTAGCTTAGAATTCTTACTCATAGAAATAGATATTTTCTTACCTCTTTTATATTTGTTAGTTATTTTATCGGTTAGATAAAATAACCATATTTATATACACGTTAAATTTCCTTATTTTCTCAATAAAGTCTTTTTGAATGTTATCACGTAACCACGTGACCGAAACGTCCATTGTTAACATTATAGTTAGTAAAACATACAATACAACCTAATATATCCTCATATATATTAGTAGTTGTGTCTCTTTTGATCAAGCCTTACTAATGCTCTTTGCTAAGTCATAGAATTGACTTAACCTTTACCATTTACCTTTCACATCACCTTTAATATAGCCATATTTACTATATCATCCCCGTTCCTTAAAAGTCTTAGAGGATCGACTTTTGGTGTGATACTGGAAATCTGTGACTTTTTAAGTTTTAATTGAAGATATCTCAACACCCACTTGGCCAAATCCAATGAACTTTTTTTTAGTTTACTTGTGAATATTAGTAGAATTTGAATAAAAAAAAATCATCAAATCTGATTAGATAAGTATCAAGATATCTTCATTCAAAGTTTAAAATGCACTTCTATTTAAATTTTTACAAAATTTATCTCGACACCCACTTGGCCAAATTCAATGAACTTTTTTTTTTTTTTTTTTTACTTGTGGGCATTAGTAGAATTCAAATAAAAAAAATTTTATCGAATATGATTAGGTAGGTATCGAGATATCTTCACTCAAAGTTTGAAATGCACATCTACTCAAAATTTGTAATCGAAGATATCTCAACACCTACCTGGCCAAATTCAACAAACTTTTTTTTGTTTTAATTATAGAGATAATCAGAATTTGAATAAAAAAATGTTCATCAAATTGGGTGAGGTAGGTGTCGAGATAACTTCGATCAAAGTTTGAAAATAAATTTTAATGCACTTTCATTAATAGATATTGGGGAATTTTTACAAATACTTGGTTAACCAAAACGAGATATCGTATAACATACTATAGAACCGAGAATTAACAAGAAATCTTTGGAATTGTGATTTTTTAAGTGGGAATTTTTTAAAAAACAAAGAATTTAAGAGAATTTTACAGATTTCTATATAATAGATGATTGACGGCTAATCACAGTAATTTGAAAAGCACTGTAAATATTATATTTAAAAATTCTAAAAAATTCATTAACATGTCATATTATTTTAGTTTTTGACATTTATAAATTGTTTGTAATTATTTATTTAATCAATTAGCATTTAAAAAGTCTCTGCTGTTCTGTTGATTTACATTATTTAAGAATACATGGGCTGCCGTCAATAGAAATAAGGCAAATTGACATTTTAAAAAAAATTAATACCTTAACTTTCATAGCTCCTATCTCGATGAATTTTGAAGCTATTTTAATAATTTAATATTCAAAAGAAAGCTTACGATCTAAGCTTTCTTTTTAATATTAAATTATCCGGATAGCCTCAAAATTCATCGAAATATGAGCTGTGGAAGTTAAGGTATTAATTTTTTTAAAATGTCAATTTGCCTTATTTCTATTGACGGCAGCCCACATGTTTTCAATTAAGCAGCATTATTTTAATTATTGTAAAAAGAATTGTTATAAAATTCTGTTTCAATCAATTAAACTAATTTAAATTATCCAATTGTAAACATAATTAGTAAAAGAAATAAATGTATATAAATAAAAAAGCAGTCGACAATTATTCAGCCCTAAACTCAAAATAACTAAGAGTTTGATTCAATTTGAAACTATTTTATTTTTAAAAATTGATCTTATATATTTAATTTAAGAAATATTATATTCATAATACTCATGTTATATAACACCTATATAGTTTTAATTAGAGATAGGATAGGGTTAGAGTTAGAAATTAGAGACTTATTTTTTTTTTATAATATAATATAGAGCTACTATAAGGGTCTGATTTTAGTTTTTATGAGGTTTTTGGGGGTACTGAACATTTTTACTTAGAGGACCCGATCCCGTTTACTTAGTACATTTTTGAGATATAGCATAAGGTGTTATATAACACAGTATTATATATAATTTTTCTTAATTTAATTAACATTGTCTAATACTTTTAACAAATTACAAGAATTAGTTAACAATCTTTAATCTTTATTTGTAAACTATAGATTTTATAACTTATTCTTTGCAATAAGTCCACTTTTGATTAAATATTTTATTTCAATTTTGCCAAAATTTAATTATAATTTTACAAAATTATAAACCTTTTTTTATTATTTTAATTAATGAGCAAATTAAATTATAAATTTCATACAAATGGAACAAATAATAAAATCTCATGCATTGGTACTTTTTCTTCACCAACTTCTAATAAGAATTTAGCAAATTATTTTCAAAATTTTTTTAATAAAAAGCGACACATCTGAGTGAGCATCTTACAATAGGTAAAATTTGTCTAAAATCACTACCAAGAACTATAACTTTTCCTCAAAAGAGTTTATCAAAATTATATAATAACTTGAAGTTCTTTCAACTGTATCAAATGCCAAACTCTTCATCATCAGCGCTTCATCTCATTTACTAAAAACCTAGTACTATATACTCCACTTCTCCTAAATCAAAAACTCCTTTGCGAGGGTCGGGTCTGCTAAACCTTTAGTTTACTGTGGGAGGTTTGGATGAATTGGAGCCTAAAGCCAGTTGTATAGTCTTTTGTAGAGTAACTTGCCATATGCTCAGTTCTCATAAAAATTCTTTTGTATTGTATATCTTGGTTAGATAGTAACTTTTTTTTTTTTTTTTTAACATTTCAGCAGTCTTGCCTTCACTTTATTAGGCTTTGTAATAATTATCTAAACTATTAAATTTTCTGCAGAGTTTTACTTTGTAGTACCTAAATTACAAGTAGAGACTCACCTAGTTGCTCACTAAGTACCTATGTGCGACCTGCTATAGTAAGATTCGCTTTTATGTTATCTTATCCTGCAATTGGCTTTGATAATATATCACTAGCTAGATCTTACCGCCTGTCAAGACTACATATTAGTTTTCCACCAATCTGCCCATTGACCTTCTTCAATCCACCTTATAACCTCCTTTTTAGTTATCTCTAAAATTGAACTCCATCTTTTATCCTCATCTACAATTTTAACTTTTCTCTTTTCTTTAATATGTTTATCAGATGGTTTTTTCTTCTTTTTTTTCCTTCTTGTCTTCTCATATGATCTTCTTTTATCTTTTGCATGATCTCATTTTTCTTTTCCTATTTTCTTACTAGTTTGCATCTTGCAACCCATATTCTCTCATATATCTCTTTTATCCAATTCTTCCAAAGTCTACCTAGAAAGCTCTTTGCTTAATTATTTGAATTAAAAAGAGGTCTCAACTTATCGAAGTCTTCTTTTATAATTAGGCCTCTGATCCATTTTTCTCTTCTACATGATTCTTCAGCTTGGGATCCCTTTTCTAGCATTGTTAAGACTTCTTCTTTGGTTGTTTCCAAACTTTCTACCTTTTTTAGTTAAGCAAGGTTGTCTCTACTACTTGATCCTCTAACTCATGAAGTAGGTTTAGGGAGGTTTCACAGCTTACCAGATGTTCTATATTCTTTTTCTTTTTTTTACATATGACACATTTATCTATCTTGTATATTTCCGGCCTTCTTCGATTGAGCTTTTCAAACACCAGAAGCATGTTGTTTATACACTTTGTTTTAAAGAGCTGTAATGCATTTAATTTGAAAATATAATTTCATTGTCTGGTTTTGCTTCACATTATATTACGCAGTATGGACCAGGATTGAGTACTCTTTCTTTCTTGATAGATTTCATCATGTATATTGTGTAAGAAGGCCCACTCTGCTTTCAATAGCACTCTCCCTATCATTTTAATGAAAGAGCAAATAGGCTTTTCAACTAATTTACCTTCCCACGTGTATCTTATTTTATGGCCTTTCGTATATAATGCTTCTGGGTTTAGGTACTCTGTTGACTTGAACCCTTCCTTTGCTTTCAAATCTGCAAGATCGTTGAATATATTGCCTAAGTGACCCTTGATCTTTATAAAGTATAAATTTAGCTCCTTTGTCTTAATCACCTCTACAATTGTTGTTACTAAACCACAATTCTTAGTCTTCAACCAAGGTCTTATCTTGTCTGTCTCTAGACCCCTTTTGATTGCTAATATTGCTGCTTTACTATCTGTTCATATCTCTACTCTTCTTCCCCAGGGTGTTAATAGTAGCACAAGTAATTTTGCTACCATTTCTGCTCTTGTAAATAAAAACTACCTCTTTGTCGTACAAGACATTTGATGCAAGATCTGACCCGATCTGAAGTTTGAATTACTCCACATCCCATTACTAATTTATCTTCACCCTCATCAGAACCGAGTGAGCCATCTGTATAAAAAAATAAACTATCTAAATCTCTATTCTGTTCTAAACTTTCTGCTATTTTAGATCTAATTACATTATTACTAACTATTCTATTAACTAAAACCATTTTCTAACTTTCGCACTCTATAATTATTTTACTCTTCTCTTTTATTTTTTTCACCTCTTTTGCTTTAATTAGCACTTTTCTTCCTTTTTACCAACTATCTCTTCAATGTGTCTTTTTTCAAAAATCAGCTTCGTTCCTTTTTCTGTTTTCTAAACTATGTTTGAAATATCTCTGAGTTTTCTATACTTAACCATATAAGTTTCACTTTTTTTATCAATTTCTAATAACTGCTACCTTTCATTTTCATGACAAAATGTTGTTTCTTTGTATTTTTCAACTTATATGTAGATATTTTATTTTTCTTTGACTTTTTCTAAGTTGAACGTTGCATTTGCTTCATCTTCCCAGCAAACCTATTCTTTTAATCTTTTGTTAGCACTTGGTTCTTTTGTCTCTAAACTAGATGCATTAACATTATTTGCTTCGCAGTTATATCTATTTTTGACTACTCATGTAAAAGGATTTTCTAATATTTCATTTTCTAATTTAGCGAACCAGGCCTGTTTTTTTCCTTTTAAACCCATGCCACCTGCCAATTTGACTTGATTCTATGTATGCATAGTTTTGCCATCTTTTGCAATAAGTTGTGATACCAAAAATAAACCCAGGCTGCTCGCTTTTGTTTCCTTATAAATCATATTCAAACGTGTAAAAACATATGCAAGCTCTTCATTATTCACCGTTCGTGTATTGTCTAAATCCCAACTCTTTGTAATTTTATTTTCTTCTATTACAAAGCCCAGAGTGCTTGCCTGTTGCAAAATATTTATACCTAAATTGCGACCTTTTGTCACTTCTTTTGCTAACATATTCTGACTTGTAAAAATACAGTTCAAAGATCCCACCTTTAACTGGCCTTGTTTAAGCCTTCTTGTCAATGATTCTTCTAATAAACCTGGTGTATTCAGTCTAACTAGTAGCTCTGATATATGATGCTCTATGTGTCTATTCCAAAGACTTTTGAGGTCTGTTATCTCTGGATGTTTTGTTATTATGTTCGCTGTTATGGAAGGCATTGACATTTTCTACTTTATTAGACGAATTATTGGTTGTTGTATTCTCTGACACTGTGCTTTAGTTAAACATGAGATCATTAATCTATATTCTCGAGTAGATATCAGAATTGCATTGTTTACATATATGATTTGGCTCAAAGACATCTGTTTGTACTTGAGCAGGCCTGTGATTTTGTCTACTATATATTTTGCTTTGAAAATATCAGACTTTTTTTGGTTTTTGATTGACATCCAGACCCCTAAGAATCTTGTAGTTTCTTTAAGATTTTTTGCTATAATTTTGATTCTCGGATCCCCTATTCAGATTGTGAAATCTTTTATATACTTTTTTTTTACCCAGTCTTAACACTATGAGTTCAGTCTTGTTCGGGTTTATTTCAATATCGTTTAGCTTATAAAACTTTTGTGTGATGTCAATTGTCTTTTGCATGCTTTCTTGACTATCTGTCAGCCATATTGTGTTATCTGCATATACTAGCACTCCTACTTTTATATCTACTTCAGTGTTCTTTGAGTTCATATGCGTTTCTGAGTTATGTATTTTGTAACCTAGCTTGGCTTCTTGTACTCTATAGAGCAAAGGATTATAGAAAATCCTCTAAACCAATGGAGACAAAACCTCTCCTTGATCTATACCATCTCCTGCTTTTATGAAATCTGTACCTCCAAACTCTGTTATAACACTGAGCTGCCTATTCTTATATAACTTCAATATTATCTCAACTATTTTCACTAGAAGTTTAATTCTTTCTAAAGCTTTCTTTAATTAGACTATACTAACTGAATCGAAGGCTTTCTTTATATCTTGAAATGTGACTCAGAGCTCTTTTCTCTTTTCCACCACTTCTTCTATTATATTGTTTATTATTTGAATAGGAGTTGATGTGCTTTCTCCAGACAAGCCTGCGAAGTTTGCTTTTTTTAGCATACTATTTCTGCTCAGAACTTTGTCTAACCTTATTTGGAGCATTCGTGTTAAAACTTTTCTACATGTTTTAAGTAATACTATCGGTCTTGTATTGCTTAGATTATATTCCCAGGAGCTATTTTTTGGGATTAAGTATATCTGACCAAGTTTCCACTTATCTGGAATCTTGCTTTGTTCAAAAATTGCATTTATCAATGCTAATATTTCTCAATCACTTTGGGTGGTAATTTTTTAAATAGAATATAACCAATATTCAAGATTCCTGGTGCTGTGTCATTTCTAGTTTTACTTAAAGCACGTGTCCATTCCTCTAGTGTAAGGGGGTTTGTTATTTCTTTATATATTATAGGATTAATTTCTTTTTTTGGCTTGTATTCTTCTTTCCATTCTACTTTCATCTCTTTAAAGTTCTGATTTCCTTTTCTAAATTGTTCTTTAAAGTGGGAGATTACTTGATGTTTTACTCCTTCTTCATCATTGATCAATTCCAGATTGTGAACTCTGGAATTCTCCCCTACCAAAACTCTGTCAATCGTAATTTTGTTATATAGCCTATTTAGTAGACTTTGGAGCATTTTCTTTTTGTTTTTTTCCATCATACTGAATCTCAATTCTATTTTTCCTGAATTTCATCATCTTTTTTTCATTGCTCTTCATCACCTGCTTTCTTTTTAAGAACTTTACCCCAATTCTTTAATTTTTTAATTTAATTTGACTCCAAGTCTCTGGTAGATGTGCGATTTGTATCTGGTGTAGCTGATTTATTTCATCAATTCTCTTATTTAAACTTTTCTCTCTCATTAGAGTTAATCTTTACGGAAGGGCTTTTTTTAATTCTTTTTTGTAAATAATATAAGAACTTAATTTCTCTATAGATTTCAGACTTTGGAATTGACTTTTTTTCCTAAGCTTCTGTTTTCTTAACATTAACCCAGGGTATATGCTCTAATGCTGCACACATTATTGCACTACTAATATTGTTCCATTCTACATTAATATCTGTAAGTGTGATATATGCAGTTTTTGTATTTTTGTCTTGACCTTTTGTAAAAAGGATACGCTCTACATGCTTCACAATCTTCTGATGATGCCTTGTGATACAAGAAAACTCTTCTAATTGGTTTTCTTGATTTCTTTTACTGAGTTTTCCATATGCAAGTATTTTACTTAATTCAAACTTCGCATATATTATTTTGTAATCACTATCTGTTACTAAATTAATGTTTTCAATTGTTGCTTTGTTAAGAAATTCTCCCAACTCTTCTCCAATCCATATATAGTCAATTCTTGAAGCTACTTCATCACTTTGCCAGGTATATTCTTTTTTGTACAGATTTAAATACCTATAAGAGTCTATCATCTCTCTATTTTTCAACTATTCAAGAAGAGTTTTTCCCAGCCCTTGATTTTTACGTCCTGTGTTACTGGTATCTAATCTTGTATTATATATTGTATTAAAATCTCCAAGTATGCTTACGTATGTGTCGATCTTGTTTCTACATATTTTTTGTACTACTATACATTGTATCTCCTTGTTGATTTTTTTATTAGCTGGTGACAAATATAATACCCATATCTGTATAATTGCTTTTCTAAAGAAAAACTTTAACTTTAGCACATATGGATTGTATTTTCTAACTATACCTAAGTGCCTTGCCCAGTTTTTACTAACTAAAGCCCCCACTTCTGACCTTTTTAATTTATCTATTTCTTTTGTTGACTAAAAACTTATAAACCCAAATTTCTCTACATCTAACCATCTACCCTCATCACGAATTTTTTCAAGTAGATTTCTAACGATATATAACGCTTAATCGTTTTATATCGATTAAATTTAAACGCTAAACATCGATTAATTTGTTATTTAGCGA
>CAJVPY010003383.1:0-14213 GCA_910591965.1 Dentiscutata erythropus | reverse complement strand
ATGCGTCTTGACAAGCTTTACAAAAGTCTCTTAAGCAAGAAAGATGATTAACTTAGTATGAAAAAAAGTTTACCTTGAGTGAATGCTATATTCACACTATAATAAATTTATATAGTAATCTGAGTTACATTTTACTAAGATCATGCTTTAGTTGACTGGAGGATCATTAAGTAAGATAACTAAGTATAGAGTTAGTAAAATTGTACAAGCACTTTTGATTATTATTAAAGTAGAAACATGTGGAGTTTTAATTAATAAGATTGGAAAAGTGTGACTATTCATTAGTACATCTTTGGGAGGACTACATAGAAATAGTATTAGCATTGCAGATATTTTTAATGAAGTGTCTTGAAGAACTATCAATAGAGTAATTTTTCTATTGAAGGAAAAAGAAAAAGTTGTATATACTAGAATAATTAAATAATAAAATTTGAGAAGATGTATAATTATTAGCAAGATAATTTGCTAGGTTATAAAAAGTATCATTACTATAGATTTGAACTTTGTAAAAAGTTAAATCAATATTATATACTTTAATTGAGTTAATAAGTATACAGTATGCCAGATTGGTTAAGAATTGAGTTTAAAATATTTAATCGTAGAGTGAGGAGTTTGGAGAAGCTTGTTGTACTTAGAAATTATAGATTGGAAGTTTGTATAAATATTAATAGAAAAATTGTATAAAAGAGTAAAAACAACAGAGAGGATAGCAAAAAAGTCTACAATATTAATAGAAGATAAGAATAAAATTTCGAATAGGTTTTTAAAAATAGTAGAATAAATAAGATTAATATAGTTGGTATTAAATTTGAGTTGATTATTAGATTTTTTACCCAAAAATTGGGTAGAAATAATTGAAAAAACTTCAAATATATAGTAATTAAAGATATGAAAGCAGTTTAAACTATAGCCTTGGCAGGGTTTACAAGTAATAAAAGGAAGAGAATAACAGATTAAAAGAGAAATATTATCATATTGCTAAGAGGCTTTTAGAAATTATATAATATTTTGTTATTAATAAATTTCAAATTTTTATTTCACTACCCACACCCAGTGTTGTACATGAAACGTGTCCACACTATGTAAAATGTTTAACGTCCAAGATTGTCCAAAATCATTCAAGCCTATGTCCCATGTTTAACTAATCAATAAAGTAATTAAAAAAAATATATAATTATATATTTTTTTAGGTGCTGGACTCATTGGTGAAAAAATTAAAATAGATTATCTTAATAAAATTTTGAGTAATTTCAATTTGAAAAAATGTCCAAAATTGTCCCATGTACAACACTACCCACACCTGATACTTTATTAGCCAATCAAATTGTATAAAAATTTTAAATAATATTAATTAATAAAAATTTTTAAATTTATATAACTTTTGATCTATTGGGCCAATTTGAATAATTTAACCACCAAAATAATCTCTACAAAGAAAAGATTTCAAAAAGCTCAAAATTATTAAAATCCACTTACAAAATCACAAGATAGATAATTTTTTGTATTATTTTTTATTATTTTTTTATTTTTTTAACTCTTTGATAGTTTTGCCAAAGCTCCAATACAACTTTATTTATTTATTTAATAACAGTAAACTATTTCAACTAAACTAAGTTTTCAAATTGCAAGCTTGACACCCATTAGCGACTCGTTGCACCATCTTGTATACAAGTTGAATAGACCTTATTAGCCCGTTAAGAGCTAATCTCTTCAATTCTTTTTTCTTTACCGAGAGCAAAAAAAAGTAGTGATTTTATACCAAATTACAAAACCACTAATTATTGAAACAAAAAAAAACTATATCTAATAAAAATAAAATAAACAAAAAAGAAGTTTTAAAGGAAAAAAAAGAGGAGAAAAGAATATAAAAAAAGAAAAACAAAAAGAAAAGTTCAAAGAGCCAACAAAGTAGAGTACTATCTTTATTAAGAAGCAGCCAAGCAACTCAAAAGTTGCCACAAACAAAAAAATACACTATTATAACTTGTACCAAATTAAAGTAAAAATTATATAACAACTATAACCATTGTATATCTCAATTGTATAGCCAAGCTTTAATATATACCTTCCAACTACTGACCAAATCCAGATATCTCTTTAACTCAAGACCTGATCCAAGTCACGTAGAGAAACACCTGCTACCTAATCAAAGTTATGTGGAGTAACTTCATATTCTTTGATAAACGAGACATATCAGTTGTAATATATCAAGTCTGTCTGAATTTGGATGTAAACAATGTTAATCTTTTGGAAAGGGTAAGCCAAATCTCCACTTTTTGTCAAAATTTTTAGAAGAATGGCAAAAAGTCGAAAATAAGTAATAGAGGAGTTACCTGAAACAAAAAAAAAGAATGTGGCTTCAACAGATAATTTGTTGTTTCCCCAGTGTTCTTCTTCGAAGTAATAACCTAAAAGCTTTGTTGATAATGCTAGTTCTGACCTGCCCACCACCAAGATTTTTATACAAGAGCACTCTTGCTAGTTACCTTGTATAATAATGCTCTTGGCTTGCATACCAAATGTCCTTTGTAGAGGAGTTTCCCATAGTAGTCAGTTCCTCTAGACAAATTACCAGTAGACCACGACTCTTCAACAAATTTTTTTGTTTTTCATTAGTAGGAATTTGGTTCAAGTGATTATCAGAAAAAGTTTTTTTTTTGTATTATTTAAATATATATATAATAATACAAAATATTGCTTATTTTGTGATTTTGTAATTAGATTTTAACAATTTTAATCTTGTTGGAATCTTCTCTTTAAAGAGATTATTTTATTAGTTAAATCATCTAAATTGGTATAGTAGATAAAAAATTATTCAAGTTTAAATATTTTATTATTATATAATTTTATAATTTTGGCCAGAATTATAAAATTTTGACCAGAATTATAACCTGATATTTTGGAAACCTAGTGCTTATACTCAAATAACTTTTTACCCAAAATGTTGTAACCTTTAACAAAATCCAATAACCAGTTTTGTATTCTATTTAGATAAAAGAATAACAGTTATATCTGGATAGGATATTTATATAATTAGTTGATTTATATAAATTAATATATCAGGCTGTTTTTAAACACCTCATTTAATAGATCGGATGTAAATTTTTAATTACTGTAGTTGGAAATTAAATAAATCAAGTGAGTTATCAATTTGATCAAGAAATTAATGAGATACAAATCACTTTTTTCTTTCAAAAATTTACTATTGATAAATATTACTCAAGTACTACTTTTACATTTTAATATATTAAATATAATAAACAATGAATTCAAACAAATTTTACAAAAAATCTCAAACTGGTCTAAAAAAATAGCCACTTTATTTTTAATGCTCAAAGCTTTTAAAACAAATAATCGACACCTTGATATGAGTGTAGTTAATACAACCTATCTATTAACATTTAACCAAACCATAATAAATACTGCTATTCTATTTTTTGCTCATATAAACTTAATAAATTTTTTTTACTTTTTGTTGCTACAAAGCAACTTTCGCTAATAATTTTATAAGTTGCTGCTGTTGCAGCAAAAGGTTAATATTAGTAAAATTATTAAAGAGCAAAGCTGATATAACTGAAGCTGAAGATTCGGTAGTCGGTTAAACAGAAGTTTTTTTATTAGATTTTTTTAAACATTTAAGGCAGCATAACAAAGATCAAGAAAAATAGAAAAGAGTATACTTAAGCATTTAATTCTATAAATATCACTATTGATTGTGATACTTGAGTGTTATCACGATCATTTTTTAATCAATTGATTTAGATATTTGAGAATGGTCTTAATCAAATAAAATTAATTAATATAAAAAAATAATTTATATGCAAAGGTTGTATTTTATATATCTATTCTAACTTAACTATAGCTATGTTTACTAGAATAAATTATATTACTCTTTAATCTATATTTTGATTAAAAAATATCTAGTATTTATCCATTTTAAATTAAACTTATTATTTAATTTTAGAATATATAGATAAGAAAGTTATTATTCTAGCAGCTAGTGTTAGTATAAAAAAGTTTGTATTCAAAATTATTCTAATAGCTCTTATAATTAGTGTTAGGATGAGAAGGTTCGATTATAAAAATTATTCTAACTAGTTAGTATTAAGATAAAAAAATTCATAATTATAAAACCATCTAATGGTTTTTTAAAGTTAAAATTTTAGTATTTTGATTATGAATATTTGTATGATATATTAAATTTTATGAATCTTTTTTTTTTTTTTTTTGCCGATATTAGTTATTTTAATAAATATCTAATTCACATAATTCGCATGTACAATATTAATATTCACTGTATATTTAAATAATCTTTATATTACTTTTAACTCAACGATGAAAATAAAAACATGGCTGATGCAGTATAATATAATATTTATTAATTAAAAGTTTTTGCAGCCATTTATTATAAGGACTAACCAAATTTCTATAATTGTTAAATTGAAATAGTATATATTATTATAAAGTATACAAACAATATAATGTTTTATTGTTTAGCCTGATTTTTTTTTTTTTTTTTTTTTAAGCGATTCTGCCTTTATTCATGTAAACTGTTATATAATTTTTACACCTATATATACAAAATTCTTACAACCTATTGCTCTAACATAATAAAGACTCACTAAGCATAAATGCCCAATGCGACCTGCTATAACAACTGTTTGTCTACTCAGGGATCAAGAACTTACTCATGATTTCGTATTCTAAAGGGTACCCCCCCCTCGATTATAGACTGGCCGTTGTATACCTTGTCAGGATCACTAACCTTTCTTCCAACTTTTTTTACCAAAATCTGGGCAGAATAACTATCTCTTACTCTTCTATAAGCAAAATCATATATACCACATTTATGAAAGACCAAAAACATTTAGGAGAATGAAAGGAAAATTAAAACCAAAAACTACAGAAAGAAACTATTCTAAATATAATTTCATCATAAATGGACTAGCAAAAAAAGTAAAAAAGAAAAGTCAGCGATCCCGACGAGAAAAAGAAAAAATACACTATTATAACCCATACCAGACAAGTATAAAAATTATATGTTTATAGCAACACTGCATATCTCTATTGTAAGGCTTTGCCTATACTATTAATTCCTCTTCAACTCTACTATCTCCAGAAGTCTTTGCCCGGGTTCTTCTAATTAGATATTGTCATTGTTCCACACCAACTCTTCAGTTTCCAGCGGCCCCGAGCCAAAACTGGTAGCACCATGTCTGCTTATCAGACACGTGATTGCTATCTACCACGTCAACCAGATATGGGAATGTAAATACTGTATAACCTATGCTGATCGTTTGGAGGGGTAAACCAAATTTCCACTTTTTGTTGAAATTTTTGGAAGACCGACGGAAGGGCGAGTAGAAGAAAAAAAAAGGAACTACCTGGCTGAGTAAAAGAGTGCAGCTTGAAGAAAGGCAAATACTTGTTGTTTCTCTTGTGTTCCTCGTTTCAAAGTAACAGCCTAAGTGCTTCGTTAACAGAGAAGACTCCAGTCTCTCCACCAAGATTTTGTATCTAAGGGCACATACCTCCTGCCAATTATCTTGTATACCAACGCTTTTGGCTTGCATGCCAAATACACAGCTTATAAAGGAGTCCTGGAAGAGAAAAACCATTAACCTCTAGGCAAACTACACATTAGGCCATGACTTTCCAACAAGATTTTTGTTTTCTTCGGTAGGAAATTCTGGTTCAGATGATTGTCAGAAGAGTTTGATTTACCTTTTGAGTGATTGTTTAGCCTGATTTGTTTTTGTTATTATATGTATTTATAATATAAATTTCAATCCAATGCATATGCATAAATTAAACTTCTCTTAAACATAATGCAGAATGAATATTATATAAAAGAATTACACAATGACAGACTAATATACAAATTAATTTTTTTTTATAATTGTATTTTATCTTATTATTTTATATTATATCCTAAATTAACTGGATAACTCAATAATTTATCGTTTATCAATTTTATAATTCGGGTATTCGGATAATCTAATTATTAACTAGTTATTGTACCTTAGAGTACAAGCACTATGGAAACCTCATTAAAGTGTTCATCAAATCGGTAAATTAAACCATAGTTAGGGTTATATATATTATTGAGGATTTTTTACTAGTATTTTAGTAATTTCAGAAATTTCAGAAAATTAACTTTCAAATTGTTTTCTTTATTCAATGAACTGTAGTAAAATTTTTTTAAATTAATAGATATAGATACACTTTTTGAGTAAAAATTATAAGATAGTTATATTAAATTTTTTTTAATCGATAGCTTTTATAATACTCTTTTCAACAATAATGTTATTTTACATATTTCAATAGCTTTATGTTTGTCAAATTTAATTAAAGCTTATTGATATTGTTAAAGAATTTACTAGTTATAAAATAGAAAAATTCAAAAAATAGCTCTATTATATTAAACTATACAAAGTGCTCTACTTTTAAAAAAACTAAATTAGTAATTATTATGCCAGTTCGAGAAAAAACTGTACTGAAAGTTACTAGTATTTGCAGTAATCCATGGTAATTTCAAATTTTTATAAAAAAAATTTATCATATATAACCCTAGCTATGATTTGATTTGCCGATTTGATAAACACTCTAGAACCCCATCCACTCACTCCAAAATTATGTAATTTCTAGAAGCTCTATAATAAGTAATAGAAATTGAGTTAGATTGATAAAAGACTTTGCAAACTTAACTAATAATAATATTATTATTATAATAGATAAGCACTCAAAGTTTATGAGATTTGTTAATTAAATTAGTTTGATAGGCAAATAAGTTAAGTCTAGAAGGTTAAAAGAAAGAAATAATAGTATAAAAAAAGGAATAATATAACAAGATAGTATTTTTTAGATAAAGAAACCAAGCAGGTTTTTTCTTTTTAGAAATATAAAGTAATTTAGAAGAAAGGTGTGACCAATTAAGTAGTATATTATTGTCAGCAGAGTATAATTGTTCAAGAAAGAGAATATTTTTGTGTAATGTTGCTATTCAAAAATATAATATTTGGAATAGCAAAAAAGAATAATTATATAGTAATTAGAACATGGTGTGCTTTTATTTTAGCTTAGAAAATAGGGGATATGACCTAATAAAATTTTGAGTAAATATACAAAAACAGGCCAAAAATTATTTTAGTGTGCAAATTTGTATGCTAGATGGTTTAAGAGATAAAAAATAAGGTTATTTTCAAGACAAAAACTCTATAATATTTTTTGCTAACTAGCCTGGTTTTATTTGCTTGTTTTATATAATAAGAAACAACTAATTAATTTGCATGGTCTTATTTATCACCATGATAGAATAAAATATACTATCTTATTTTTATACTTGATATTTACAAAATAAAATTTAAATATTTTATTTATACAATATACTTTCAAATTCTTTATTATTATTAACTAATAAAAAAAACTCTTTTCCGTTTATTACTCATACAAAAATTTGCCTAAACCTGCATAACTAAAAAATTTATTTTCACAATAATTTATTAAGATAAACTATTTTTTTGCTTTAACAAAAGTTATTCTCTACATAAAATTACATATAGTGTTAAAGTTTTTAATTAAACTGGCCCAAAACTCATTCAGCAACAGCCTTTTAGGCCAAATAGGCTTCCTTTGTCATTTACACCAAAACTAGCTTCTAAACCTCTGTTCAAACCTAGAACAAATTTGTTCTACACACTCTCCTTTTCAAACAAGCTATATTAGACCTCTGTAGCTTCAATATTGACTGAGTTATAAGTAAAACAATTTCTATTTCATTTACTTTCTTCTTTTCCTTTTTTACTTTAGGGATTTTTTTTCTCAAACACTTAAAGATGTTTTTTGTGCAACCCACATTGCCCCAATCATGCTACCCACGCCCTACACATCTCTAAAATTATTGATATCTGTTAGATTACACTAAATTATTTAATTATTAACTAATATCGCACAATCTTAATATCTGCCTTTTTAGTAACTTCTTATTTATAGAATAAAATTTCCTTTTTTGTTTTGTGCAACATGTAATATCACATGACTTTGTGTAATATAAAATCTTAAAATTTTATTTTTAGGTCACATGACCTCGTATAATTTAAAGACTAGTCCCTTTTTTATCTCATCTCTGAAAAACACATTCTAATATAGCCCCTACTTTATTTAATACCCTTTTTTCAACTTAGAAAAATTTTTTAAAAAATTAAATTTTAACAACCAAAACTTACTAAAATTATTAAAGTTTAACCTGCTTTAACTATCTACAATGCCTAAATTAATTCAGGAAGAGCCAGACACTATTGACCTTAATTATGTCCATGCTTATTTCCCTAAAAGATTTGGTATTATCTTCTTTGAACATGTGCCTAATGCAAAGCTTAGACCTACTCCAGCCAACCAAGCATCTACAACATGCCTTACCAGAACTACTCGTACTCAAATTACAAAAACTGCATACTTTTTCCACACATCTAAAACTACATCGATTGTCGTATGCCTATACAACAAATATCATACTCACTTTATTGCTAAAAGCAATATTATCTATCCATTAACTTCTACATCCTCATTCACCAACATAAAAATGGGGAAAAACCAAAACAAAAAATCTGAAGACTTTATCAAACAAGTCTCACAAACTACTGATACAATTTCACCATCTCCTACATATAAAGCCTGTCAATATACCTGTCCCAAATGCTTTAAAAATATTACTTGTCATATCTATAGTGGCAAACATTACTTTAATGAAATTCATATTACAGTAGGTGAAGAGATCTTTCATATAAATTGTGCTCCTACTGCATCTTCCACATCAATCACTTCTACTATTCCAACAATTTTAGCTTCTATTTCCACACTCAACCCATCTAGAAAAAATCTAACTCCTGTTTTTCAAAATATTCAAAATACCTCCTCCAACCAAGTATCTACTTCTTTTACCTCTTCTACTAATGATCCATTTTCAAAACTTTCTACTAAATGCACCAACATCAACACAAGCAAATTATTCCAACTTTCTTAATCTCAAATTCTGCTTTCTCAATCTCAAGCCTCTACAAAACCTATTTATTTAAGCAAAGCCAAATCTACCATTAATCTTCTTTTTTCCACATTAACACCACTTACCTCTACCAAAAGCCCTCAGCTTTTCCTACTAGGACTGTAGAAATTGATTCTGATACTCCTATTAACAATAACAAATCTATTGATTTTAATTCTACTGATGAGCAACAAACTAAACCAACTTATCCTAAATAGGATACATCTAATGACCTTGACTAGTTCTCTACCTACCCTATTACTGAAGACATAGAAAACAATACTTTTTTAAACACACTTGGATACCAACTTTTTAACTTTATCAAACTTCATTTTATTGAATTCGCACTTGGCAAAATCATCAAAATTCTCTTTAATAATAAACAAAAAGGCAAAGAAATTAGACGCACTTTCAATTACTTAATGGCCTCCCTTGCAGAAAAACGTCCTCAATTCCTTATTGATTTTATTTTAGAGTCAAACCCCTTACTAAACAAAGATGCCATTCTTCCTTTTAGCATTATTCTCAATACCTTTAAATCACTTCTTCTCCAGTTCACAACTGTACTCTTTATTCAACTTAATTACAAAAAAAATTTTAATATCCTATAGTTTTATTTCTCTATATGCTATCTGCAATTGTAACCAAGTCGCTTTCAACCTTGCTTGAATCTATCTTTTCCTTCAAAATAAATACCAAACAATCCATATACAAAAATTTATAGAAGACCTTGATATAAAATCTATTCGCTTTAGAATCCATTACTCATTTAGTGAAGGCACACATAACAAATCTCTATTCCAAATCCATCACAATAATCAATTTAATATTAATGTTGCTCTCAATATTTCTAAAAAGCAATTTATTAAAGATTTTAAAATTCTATCTCTCAAACTATTCACTAATGATTTTGATGAATAGTTCATCTCTTTTATTCCAATTTATTCTCGACAATTCTCTCAACAATCTGAAGATATACAAAAAAAATTTATAATTATATTCAATATGAAGTTGTCACTACTCTCGGCTCTGAATACAAAAAACTCCTTTCTCCTACCTATGAAATTCCTATTATTACTTCACTTAGTAAACACAGAGAAGCTGTAACTAAAGCAACCCTTTATAATTTCCATACTTGCAAAGCTAATAAGAAAAATTCATGTACAATCCTTAATACCAATACTACAAATTCTGAATTTACTAACCAACATATCTACCAAAATATTTATCAACACTTTTATAAATACTCTCTTATTTTATATCCTGCTCTTGCTTCAACTTCTTCTCCATCGACCAATCCTCTTCTATTAACTACCCTTTATTAGACTTTACAATCTTTACTAAAGATGGAACATATCCTGCCACTTTCTCCAAATCCTTCTCTATTCAACCTTTTTCTGATTTAGCAAATGAAGCAGAAAATTTCTATGTTAAAAACAACAATGCTAAATCTAACATTAACTGCAACACTTTTTACTTCTACTCTTACTTTAATGCATATTTCAAAGCTGCAGCTAAAAATGACAACATTCTTAACCTTTCTTATGATACAAATATCTACAAACTTATTAGATCAACTACAGATGCTACATTTATTGGCAGAGTTATCTCTTACTTTGAAATACTTAAAAACCCTAAACAAACTTTTTTTCAAATCCATTCTAAATACAATAAAGAGTTCTTGTCACTGGCTAAACAACTCATTATCAAACACTATAATATTACCAAATCTACCTTTACTGACTCACTTTTCTTTAATTATTCTCATTAAAAACCTTTGGACACCCAAGAACCAGAACAAACCCATGAAAACAAACAATCTTTTTAATTAGGTCTTCTACAAAAAATATAGAAGCAGCTTCTGCCTCTGAAATAATAATATCCTCCACATCTTGTGGACCATTTTCAGAGAAGAATGATATAAGTAGGTGGGCAGAAAAGCCTATTTACATAGAAAGCCAATAAATGATAGTCAGATTCAATATACAGAGTAGACTCTGGCTTCTTGCATAGCCATGAAAACTGGGCATATGGCGAGCGATTTTGTAGAAAACATTTTTCTCTCCTCAATCACCAATACACTTCACCCTATTGAGAAGACATACTTTAACAAATTCCTTTATAAACATAATCTTCCTTTCCTTCTATCACCCCAAACTCTTAAATCATTTTTACAATACCTCCTCACAAATCACTTTTTTCAACTATACAAAATTTCTATTAACATTATAACTCTTGAGACTCATGTCTATCTTGATATTACTAATACTATTTTACTAGACCATATTACACTCTCTTCTCAACAATATTCTGTTTATTATAAATCTTCAATAAGATTTACTTGTTCCTCCAGCAGCCTATTTATCCAATCTACACAACCCAACTCCCATAATCTACACCTCACTATTGCTATTCACAATATCAGAGGCTTTAATATTGCAAATCTGGCAAAACTATTGTATTAACCATAATATTTCTATTGCTAGTATTACCGAAACTAAGATTTCAAACAAAATCAAACTCTCCTTTTGCAATAATAATCTCTTTACTTACTACTAGGCCAACTCTGACAGCTCTATAGAAGGAGCAGTTATTATGGTTCGCAACCATCTTAAGCCTTACATTCACAGCTGTCTAACACATCCTGGTGTAGCTCTTCTTCTAAGTTCAAACTTATTAACTTTTTATATCACTCTAATATGTTCGATATTGGGGCACACTTTAATTATACATACTCTACCTGATCTAATGGAATACAATCTAGTAGAATTGATTACATCTAGACAAATACTTTTAACATACAATTCTTTCTTGATTATAATAGCAAAACTAGCACCCTTAGTGATCACCTCATTCTTTTAACCTCATGGACTTTTCCTAATACCTATAGCAAATCTTCTTGCTATCACACTAACATTAGCTATAGAATCTTTGATTACAAAGCTACCTCTAATAATTAATGGTCTAAATTCTCCGAGCTTACTATATGATTAATTAGAAGAAGCAATGTCTCTCTTACCCTTGATGGTTTTGAGAGTATTGATACTTCTTGGTATAAACTTCAGCACTGCATAATACAAGCTGCAATCAAAACTATCCTTAACAAAATATCACACAAATGTAGTTATAATCACAAATACAGTTCTAAATATACTGTACTACACCTTGGTTTCAAAAAACTTGGCCATTTAATTAAAATCTTCTATAAAAATAGTAGCAACTACTCTAACCTATGCCTCTCAGATATCAACATACTTATCACAACTATTAATACATATACAAAATGCAATCTTCAATCACTAAACTTACTTGACCCTACTATTGTTCAACCATGGCTACAACATGCTTATACTATATAGAAACAAGTCTACTTTATCTATCATTTTAAATACTCTCTTCACCTTAGACAACAAATCAATCAGACTTCAGAAAGAAGATGCAAAACACTTGTTTCCAAGTCTACTTAAGCTATTAACAGCATACTTAATTGGTGATCCACCAGTCAACCAGAGAATAATCATAGTAAAAAGTAACTCAGATTACTATATAAATTTACTATAGTGCAAATGTGGCATGCACGCATTTAAAACTTTTTTTATACTAAGTTAATCATCTTTCTAACTTAAGAGACTTTTGTAGAGCTTGTCAAGATGCATCTAATGGTGGTTAGAGCGTCAAAATCGGCTTGGTAAGTGCTGAGATATCTTTAAAAAACATTTCTTTTACTATGTAAACTTCTTTGCAAACAATAAATTTATATAGTAATCTGAGTCACTTTTTACTATGATTATTTTCTAGTTGACTGGTGGATCACCAATTAATCATATACTACAACTATTAATATATAATTGTATAATCTGTTTTTTTAGCATTGCTAATATTCCATGGCTCTAATTTTCATTGTGAATATTTTGATAATATTTTATAATGATGTAATATTGTGAAAATATTAAAAATTATTTTGCAGATATTAGAAAACTATTACCTATTATATATATATATATAGCTAGATATAGCTCTCTCTTAGGCTTAGCCAGCCTCTCTAAAAACTACAGTGCAGACAATCTAGTTCTAACAAATAAATTTACTAATTTCAAAATACTAATTCTTGTTCATGATAAATAAATAAACCTTTTTTACAAAATAATAAAACAAATTAAACAACTTGGTAGTTTTAAATGTTTTTTAATAATATAATAAAAAGTCAAAATCAAAATAATTTTATAATTAACTAAACAATTTGATTATTTAAAACTACTATTAAGCAAGCAAATTTACTACCTTATATATCAAATTTGCCATTTTATACCGGGTTTGTAAAAAGTAACTAAACAGTGACTTTTTTTAATTACTATGATTATTATTTTAATATTTAGTAATTATTGCAATAAATTAAAAGTAATAATTTTTAATTTATTACAATGGCAATGGTTACTAAATGATAAAATGATAATCATAGTGATTAAAAAAAAGGCCACTGCTTAGTTACTTTTCACCAACCTAGTATATTAATTAATTAGCTATATTATATTTATAATTTGGCTACTTTATAATTAAATTTTAAAATTGGTTATACTATATGATTTATCTTATCAAAATAAGCCAAAATTATATGGTTTAATAGTTTATAAAATTATCTTTATTTAAAAAAACCCCAGATATCTCATAACTAGATTTTGACCAATTATAATCTAATTTGTTAAAAACTAAAAATTCACTTTTTCTTAAATATCTCAGAATCTAGTAATTTGGATTGAATTAGGAATTGGAATCATCTAAAATTTTCTTAACCATTTAATCATTTAACCATATTAACTATTTAATTCAACTGATATTAAAATTAATCTGGTCTATGATAAACATTATTTAGCTCAGAACTATAAAAAATTTTTTATGCAGTTAAATGGTTCTAATCCCTAAATTAAATTAACTTTTTTTTTTATTAGATATGCTTTTACTGAAAGCTTTTATTTTAAAAAAGTTGATGCTGAGATAATTGCAAAAAAATTGTCATTTTTTTGAATGATTTTAATACTCTTTGGAGGTAAAATTTACTGGGGTGCTATAGATTTTTGCCTTGAAAATAACCTTATCCTTTAAATTGTAATACAGGCAAATTTGCCTGCGAAGATTTTTACTAATTTTTTTAATATTTAAATTTTTTAATAAAATT
>CAJVPY010003382.1:0-14214 GCA_910591965.1 Dentiscutata erythropus | reverse complement strand
TTTTATTTTTAGCTTAATATACTATTTGTTTGGCTTTATACAAATTTTTAAAAAGTGTCCACAATAATATGATACCCTCTGTAAAACAAAGTTTACTAATTTGTGAAGCCCTCTTCGTTCTCTTTAACACTAAGTTTAGCAAACCTACTAATAGTTTATCAAAATGCCTACTTTGATTACAGAAAATCTAGATACTTATGATCCTGACTACTATTACAATAAGTACTCAGACCGTTTTGGTATTGGTACTAAAGAAACAGACCACTTACTCTACGTATCTTACTTAAAGATGTTAATCCTCTAAACTGTAAAGCCAACAAGTAATTTCATTATTTTAAAATGCCAACCTAACCAGCCTTATCAATCTGTCTCTGCTATAAATACTATACCAATTTTACTTCAAATTACTCATTCTACTACTTCCTCCTCCTCTTCTAAATGAACTGCAATAGATATCTCTCTAGCTACAGTCATTTTCAAACAACGCTTTGAAAAAATTACTAATCATCTTCTCAAATCTCCTATTACTAAACAGCAACAAGAATTACAACTTACCTCACAAATCCAATCCTCCAACATCCATACAGATCCAACCCCAACTGCAATTATTCCTCACTCTCAACATTATCATACATGTAATCTATACAAAATTAAAAATATTCTATGTGTCTTTATTTAAGAAAAAGAAACTAAGCATGTACCAGACTACTCCAAAGCTGTGATCTTTAAGGGCTTTTTAATCTATCATGAATATGCAGCCAATATTCAATATATTAACCTTAAACTCATTTCTCTAACTAAGGCACTTATACAAGAACAACGCTCCTTTTATCACTTTTATTATTTCCATCAACTAACCAAGATCCAAAAAATTAACTTCATTAAAAATCTTGCCCAAAAAGGTAAATCCTTAAAACAAAACCAAAACCAACAACAACAAAAAACTAACAAACCTACCAGAGACATATCTCAAGATTGGTTTGCCAACTACTTTATTACTCAAGAAATAGAACAAAACATTAAAGTAAACACAACACTTGCTCAAAAACTCTTTAACTTTACCTCTGCAAATTTATCCCAGATCAACCAATTCCAACTTTAACAGAAAAAGAACCAACTTCTAAATCCCCTCAAAAACAAAGCTTCAACTATTTACTCAAATCTATGGCTAGACTTCCTTACAGAATTTCTCCAACAATCAAATAAATCACTTTCTCCAAACTGAACATTCTCCTATATACCTACACTTCAATTCTAAAGAACCCACTTACCAAATCTACCGACCTTTTTTTTACTAAACTCAACTACGTCCATATCTTCAAATTTCATTACTCAATCTCTCCCTATACTATTGCTGATTATAGCAAAGTAGCAATCAACTTTGCTCGCTTTTATCTCTTTCTTCACAACAAATACAGAACAATCCACTACCAAAAATTCACAGAAAAACTTGATCTTTATCCACTTAGACTTTCTCTACAATATAGCTTCAAATATGATAGCCCTAAAAAAACCTCTTTTTAGCATTTACAACAATAATCATTTCACAGTTACAATTACTTTTAATATTCCTAAATCTAGATTTACAAACACCTTTTACATTTCATCATTTAAATCTCATATCAACTAGTTCAAAAACTTTTTTAAAGCTTATAAAAAGCAAATTACTAATATCAATGAAACTAAAGTTCGCAACTATCTCAAATACAAAATTGCAACAATACTTGCAGAAGAATGCAAAAAATACTTACTTTCTAAATACAAAATCTCAAACCCCTCTTCTTTTCAAGATCGCTCTTTTTAAACTACCAAAGAAGCCCTTTACTATATCCATACCTGTAAAGATAAAAATTGCTCAATCCTACCCAAGGATACTGAGTATAATCTATCTAATCTCTTAACTTACTTTTTTGATAAATCATTTAAAATATTTCTAGCACTACCCAAAGAAGAAACTCCAACAACTACTCCTATCAACCTAGATTTTACTATTTTTTTACTCTAAAAATCAATATCCAGCAACCTTCAAAAAACCCTTTCCAATACAAATACTAAATAAGCTAGCCACTGAAGCAGACTAAAAGTTTGCAGAAAATAATAATCTAGAAACAAACTCTAAATGAACTGCATACTACTTTTACTACTACTTCAAAGCCTATCTTAATATAGCATCAACAAATGATAACATTTCAGATCTCAAACTTGAAAAAGCTCTAGAAAAAACTATTTCTCCTTTAACTAATTCTCATACTCTTGTATATATAATTTTTCACTATGATATTCAAAACTGACCTACCAAATTCTCAATCTCTCAAATTCAACAAGAATATGAACTTAAACACTATATTAAAGCAGAAAAATTTATTATCAATCACTATGGAATCAATATTCCTACTCAACTTGATGATACTCTTTTTCTATCTCCAAACCCAAATAACTCTACCTTTAGTTCACTTTTTCATTACTTTCTTCTATAGATAATATTAATACAGCTGCTGCTTCCAAAATAATGATGTTCTTCACATTTTGTAGACCATTTTTGGAAGAGAATAATGTAAGTAGGCGAGCAGGAAAGCCTATTTACACGGAGGACCAGGTTTATAACGGCCAGACCCAACATACAGGACAGGCTATGATATCCTGTGCAGCTGTGAAAACCGAGCATACAGCAAGCAACTTTATAGAAGGAATCCAAAAAGTCTTAGCTTCCAATTCATCAAACCTTGCTGGGGCTCTCTCTCTAAACACTTTTTTTACAACATTAAAAAAAGCTTCTATCTTATCTATCTTTATAAACACCTCCTTACCCAAATCAAAATCTCTTAAAGATCCTATTCCTGAAGACTCAAATAATAATAATACATCTCCAACTACAAATACTATATTAGGCAAACCTAACAACTTTTCTTTATCTAACTTACTTGACCTCTATGATACTAGTATATGTTATAATAAATTTTTATTTTATTACAAACTCCAACTTCTACTTTCATCTCAAACACTTGCCTCCTTTCGATAGTTTATTAAATCAAACTATCCAACATTCTTCTCAGAACAATATATTAAAATCTTTATCCAAATAACAAAAACTAAATACAACTCTACAGAAGCTCATATATATTTACTACATCAAACCTCTTTATTGCCCAATCACTCACTAATTTCTTTCAAAAAACTCTCCAACTTTCCAAACATTTCTCTCAAATCTAATTACTCAATATCTACAAATATACCATCTCTACAAACTTGTAAACTCTTCCTAAACCAACCCCCAAACTATTCTATATCAAACTCTTCTTCAGTTCTATGACATAATACACCCAGCTCTACTTTTATACCAGCTCCTTCCTCCTTTCTTCAACCAGAATATTTCTCTATTTCCATCAAAATTGCTTCTTTAAACATCAATGGACTTTGACAACCAAACAAAAAACTTTCACTCTCTGATATACTTAATAATAACTCTTTTGATATTCTAAGTCTTTCAGAAACACATTTCTCTACTAAAGAAGAAATCTTTCTTAAAAACAAACTCCAAACTATAATAGCTCCTTTACTTAGCCTCACCAAGCTAGTATTGGCATCTTCATCCATTATCGAATTGCCAAGTATATAGCATGCACTCACAACTACAAAAGTCATATCATTGGACTTGATCTATATTTTAAAAACCTACCAATTCATCTACTTTAAATCTATATTCCTACCTATGAGAAAAAACAACTTCGCAAAGAAATCCAAAAACAAATTATTCTACTTATACAAAACTCAAACTACAAAACTATAATTATAGGAGATTTTAATAGTGTCCCTAATCTAAAAATAGATTGCCTACCAGTAAAAAAAACCTCTATATCTGAACTCTAACTTATCAAACATCTACAAAGCCAACAATTCAAGAACATTTATCGCTTTTTTTTTCTCAACTCACTAAATTATACTTTTCAATATTCCAATACCCAGAGTTAAATTAACCAAATTTGAACAAACCTCTCAATCACCAATATTGAATACACTGATATAATTCTAAACAATCAAATTGAATCTGATTATTATATCACAACTTTCGAATTATCAATCATTTTAAACAAACTCAAGCCTCAAAAGCAAAAAAAATAAAAACTTTTCTTTTGAAAAAACTGCTTCAAGCAAACTCTACAACACAAACAACTCAAAACTTACAACATATTTTATTAAAAATTACTTTAATATCCAATCAAAATTATCTCAACTTATATTGAAACAAAATCTATAAAGCTCTAACCAAAGCAGCCACAAAACATATTTTCTTTTAAAAAAATCAACACAATCAAAAAAGTCCAAAATAAACCTTTTACTATAAAATCATCACTTTTTTACAGATATAGGCCGGTGCAAAAAGTTTTGTGCCTCAAAAAGATGGGCATAAAAAATTTTTTTATTAAGTAAAGAAAAATTTTTTTTTTAAATCATAACTGTATATATTTGGAAATATAAAAAAAAATTTTAGGCCTAAACTATTTATTATTATCAGAATCATCATAGTCGTCAAATTCCTCATTGGCCAATTGCAAATCTTCATCTGACTCAAAATACTCTATTGCATTTTTCAGTGCTTTTCACCAAAGTCCAATAATAACCTGCTTATTAATTTTTTCTAGAATGCATTTAGAAGCATATTTCGAATAGATAAAAGGTTTGTATGTGAACCCTTATTTGCAACTTCACCTTTTACAACTGACCAAACACCTTCAATCAGCTGAAGTTCACAATAGTAAGAAGGGGTATAAAAAACCTTATGTTGATATTGTTTTGCTATTTCGACACAAGAAAATGGCACCTTTTCTTTATTCAATTGAACAAGTTTCAAAAGCTCTGGCCTTCGTAATTCATCAGAAAAAGGAATGTCATAAGAAATTAGCCAGTCGATTATTTCTTGCTTTTTGGTATTTGATGTAGGAATATTTTCAATCCTTTTTTGTGGTAGCTTGCCCCATCCATGTGAATGTTTACTGGTTCATATTTTTCATAAAGATTATTGCAAAGATTTAAAAAAAGATCTTTGAAAATTTCAGCATTGAAATTTCTGTGATAATCCACTTGGTCAGGAGCGATATTGGCATTTTTAACTATATCAGGAACATTATTCCATTCATCAGCATTGTTCCTTTTTCGTCCATGGTTTGTTGGGGGTTTAATTGCTGGGTCCCAAATATAAACTGAATTCGGAACAAGTTCACCATGTATCTTGTTGGTGGAACCATTTCTGTGCACAATAATTGTACCAAAAATTACAACCAGCAGATTATGCCCAGGTTCTAAAATGATACCTTGATGAGGAACCTATATATTACGTGAAGTATAGTGTAGGTGACAATATAATTCATCCAAAAAAACCTCCGGGCAATGTGGGATATCATTTTTGCCTTCTAAATTAGAGAAACAGAAGTGAAGATAATAACAGTGAAAGGCAACATTGTTTAGAGATTCATGAAGAATGTTTCTTCATTCTCCTTGACCAAAATAAAAGCCCAAACTATGCAATAACTGAAGAAGCTTCTATTTGAAGAACACATAACCTTGCTCAGAAAGGTACTGGTATAGGGTAAGTGTAAAAACAGGTTTGCTTGCTTTGCTTGTATTTAGAATTTTTGTTTACAAAAGCACTGCAACATTTTTATCAGGTTGGAGTTTGGGGCATCCAAGGAGTTTATTTGGTGTAAATGAACCATTCTGGCACTTGTTCCAGTCTGCTACTACATTACAAACTGTTTTGTTAAAAACACCCAACACTTCAGCAACCCACTTGCATAATGTGAGCATCTGATAGTTATTTTCTAAGGTAAGAGATCCAGAAATATAATTGTATACATTGATTATTATCGCCTTTTCATTGTTTGTTAGTGGTGCTCCATTTCATTTTATCACAGAAGTAACCATTGTAAACTAAAAAAAAATTTAGCCGCAGATATGTTTGGTTACATTCTAATAAATATGTGAATTTCAAGGTTTTTAAGTTTAGTTACACAATATTTGATCTTTGTGTAATCTTACCTATTTTTGGTAAGGCACAAATCTTTTTGCACCGGCCCATACAAACAAATACAATATCTTTTAAAAACCACTTTTCCCCACCCAACTTTGACTCTTTCTTCCATAATTACCAATCTCAATACTCAGAAAACTCACTTCCAACAAACAACCCTCAATTATCCAAATCAAAAATGATTTCAACTTTTCAAATCTGTACTTAATTACAAATACCAACAAGATCTCTATAATGAAATCAAATAAAAAATTGAAAACCGTAACAAGGCCTTTACTGAAACTCCAAAAATCTTTTACAAAAAATACTAGAAAAATATAACAATATTAACATCAACCATCTTCTCACAAACAACTCACTTCTAACTAACTATAATAAAATACTTAATGCAATTCACAATCACTTTTCTAAATATTTTGATGATAAACTTTTAAGCATTATTCTTCTTTCTTCAGACTATTATCATCTATACCAACCTCACCCTAAACTAGAACCACTTTATCAGAATCTACTTAATGATATTTCCTCTCAAGAATGGTCTGAAACAATTTTAAATCTACCAAATCAAAAAGCAGCAGGTCCCTCTGAAACTTGCTATGAACATATTAAATATACTAGTCCAAAAGCACAAAAAATCTTTCAATCCTTCTTAAATAAATGCTCTCAACTCCAAAAGGTTCCTACTGATTGGAAATCTTCTAATATTTTTTTTATTCCCAAGAAATTCAACTAGGATTTTACTCTTAATCAAATTTGTCCCATATCAATTATAGAACCTTTCAAAAAAATTTTTACAAAAATTCTTACTAAACAATTAGACAAAATTATTTCTTTTAACAATCTCCTTTTCAATCTCAACTATGCAGCATCTAAAAATTCCTTAACACATACTCATATTCAAATTCTACATAATACAATAGAATATTATATTTCAAATAACAAAGAAGCTTGGATATTGTTTCAGAACATGTCCAAAGCTTTTGACAAAATCAATATCAAATGCTTACAAGAAGCTTGCCAAAGAATTGTATTTCTGCCACCTGCACAAATTTAATAACAGAACTTCACACTTCTTTGTCTAGCAAGAGTAATTATAGCTCATGGTCTAACATCACTAATTCATATCAAATCAGGTATCGAACAAAGAGAAACCTATTCTTCTCTTTTATAGAAAATCTACTATGACCCAATTCTTACTTTTATCTCACAAAAATACAAAGACTAGCTTTTCAAAATCTTTTCTATTTCACTACTCAATGTAATTTCTAACTCAAACCCAACCTCTATAATTATTCCACTACTAGCCTATATGGATGATACCGTCTAGCATTCTGAACACCCTAAAACTTTACAAAAAATTATAAATGATGTCTTATCCTTCTACAAAATCAACAATATTGAAGTTAATCCATCAAAATCTGACTACTCTATATTCCTTCTAAAAACTCTAAAACAAAAAACTATACATTTTCTTTCAACAATCAAATAATCAATCTCAGAAAACCTACAGATATAATTAGATATTTTGGCATCTACTATAATAGCAGAGGCTCTGCTAAATCAACACTTGAAAAAATTCACAGTAAAATAGAAAACTTCTTACTACTTATCAGATTTAAAAAACTTTTACCATTTCAAATCTCCTCTTTATTTAACCTTATTCTTCAACTATTACTTGAATACTTATTACAAATTATATCTATTAAAAAAAACATGCAAATTAAACTCTTTTGCTTACTTTTTATACAAACAAAAAAAATGCTCTTACTAGCTAAAAATACCAATAATACTTCACTAACAAACCCCCTTACTTTTAATTTACCAACTTTTAACAATATGATTCAAAAAGTCAGTGCTTTTAATATTAAATGTATTTTTAATACTTCTACACTTCTCTATGAAATTGGCATCTCTCATATTAAATCCTGGCTTTTTAAAATATAGTGTCCTAGCCTTACTAAAGAAACACTTCTTCTACATCATAGAAAAATATATAATTACACTCTCCTTTTTCATCTCACACAACTAGCTAAAAACAATATAACAATTTCTCCTCCTTCTCAAACTGCAATCTTTTCTTCTTATATACCAGAACATTTATATCTAATTTATAACTTACTCCCCAAAACTTCTAATAACCTTACAATAAATAGCTTCAAAAACAACAAAATCTTATTCATCGAACAAATTACAACTGCAAATAACAAATTTCTCCTTACCTGGAACAATATTTATCTTTGTACAAACAAAGCAACTAGAGGCCATCAACTAGCATGGTTTATTTAGCTTTTACAAATAATACAAAACAACTCTTTTCAATCTATACAGCCATATCTTGAACTATTCCCAACAAACTGTTTTATTAATACAACTAATTTTATACCCTCCTCAAATACAAAATTTCACTTCTAACTCTTTTCTATTGACCAAGACAAAATCTTTCTTCAATATTCTAATCCCCAATACACACTCTCTTATAAAATAAACCAAACTAATAAAACACCTACTGGACAAACATATTTAACAGAAACTTCAAATTTCTTATCTAATTTTCAACCTATAAATCTTCCGTATAAATGAGCCAAGTTTAACAAACTCTTTTACAAATAGATTACAAAGAATTAACTGCTATACTGAATATTACTCCTGATTCAAACTTACCTCCAACTTCTTCTCTTCAACAACCTCATATTCATATCTTCTTTTATGAAATACAATTAATATACTATACAATTAAAAATCCTTCTTACCAAAACCAGTTAATTCAAATATATAACAAAATTATAGCCTTAAATACAACCAATTTCTTATTCTATACTGATGCCTCTATTAAAAATCTCCAAACCTCAAACATACAATTTAGCATTGGTTAGATTTGTGAAAATGATCTGTCTATTAAATTCAATATAGCAATTCATCCCTCTCCAGACTCCTCTCATTCCAAATCATTTGCAGTTATTTCTCTTCTTCTTGTTTTACCAATTAATACTAAAATTACTATCTTTATTAATAATATATTAGCAATTAATAACCTGCTTAATCTCTCTTCTACCAAACTTATTCAAAACAAAAACTGGGATATAATTATAATTATAAATTTTATTAGACTAACTAAAAATATTTCTATTATCCCTATTAAAATAAAATCACATTCATATAGCTCTATTCACAACTAGGCTGATTTATTAGCCAAACAAGGCTCAAACAAACCTATTCTTGAAATCTCCTATATATACTTCAATCTACCTACTTACTTTTCTTGAAACAATCATATTATAACCTTCAAAATATGCTCTTTTATCAAAAATACTATTACTATTCAAGAACTTATCTTATGGTCATCCTTCAAATTCTTTGATAACTATACACCAAATATAAACTAGAGTATAACCTTTAAAATACTTAATTTATAATTTCATCAAATACTCTTTTTATATCAAAATTCTGACAAACAACCTTCCAACAATGCAAAATCTTAATATCTGCTATCCAAATCTATATACAACTAATCAATACTGCAAATACTCTTCAACCAAAGATACTCTTCACATACTTTTATGCCCCAAAAATACTAAAAATATTCAACAATCACTCATCAATATAACCAATAATATACTCTATTAACTTCAAATAAATATCTCTGCTATTTTACTTCTTAACTCCTTCTCACTCTTTACAATAAACTCTTCTAATATACAATTAAACTTCCTTCTTTCTGCAATTCTTGGAGCATACTCCAAACCAATATATCTTAGTACTAAAACTCTGCTTAACAGACAAACTGAATTATTCCTTATCAACTTCTCCAAGAACCTTTTAAACTGGTTTCATCAAAAAATATAATCTAAACAAAACCTTTTTCAACATCAATAGGAAATAGCTCATAATATTATACCAATAACTAAATGCTCTAAACTGACTCTACCACTTATCAACAATAAAACCAACATATATACACCTCACTCTCAACAAATAAACATACATGATGCTATTGAAAAATAGTATCTATAAGGTTTTTCTCTACTAACATGCTTTTTATAATGTCATGATTATCACCCTAGGTTTTTCTTCAATTTATCCTAGCTAGAACTATTTTATTTACTTAATTTAGTAATAGCAATAAAATAGGAAATAGGAAATGTAATGTCACATTGGGTGCTCAGTAGCACAAATATAGTTAGAAATCTTTAATAATAGAAATTCTTTTTTAAACTATATCTTTCTTAACTTAGCTATTGCCGGGTTGAAGAGACTTATTAGTCTGATCAAATGATTTATTTAATCCCTTATACAAATCTAGTTTGGAAAAAGGAAGAATATTAATCCTTAGATTAATTTAGATTTTTTTGTAATAAAGTTTTTACTATGGCATTATATTAATAAAAAAAAAATAAAAAAACGTCTGATTGTATTTCTCACCATTTTATAACTACTTGTGGGTTTGATTATAATAGGTCTTCAGTATCATTAAAAACAACCAAATATCAAAGTGGATATCCATAATTTGAAAATTGTCTATTTTGTTTGTGATTTGTAATGTACTTGAAGGTGGAAAAATACTTATCACATATATTACAGCATAGTTTTTGATGAAGCTTATGTGGAATAAATGGACAACAGCAGTTATATGATAAAATTTTAAGCTTATCATGGTATTGCAGAGCATGTATAGAATTAACATAATGTTAATCTTTTGCTTTCATAACAGGAGAAAGAAATTCATCATTCTAATCCAAAAGAAGTGCAATATCAGGTGTTTTATATTCGCTACAACATCAAAAGCTTTTGCACTTTTTTATATCTAATAAATAACATCATATTTGTGTATGATTCTCTATCCATTTCCATGATGTTGAAGATTCTAATTTTGCAAATGGCTGCCTTATTTGGTCTACATACTCTACTAGAACAGGCTTGCTATGTATTTTATCTCTTCTCTATATATCACATGGGTTATTTTCTGCAAATTCAAAATTTCTATGTGCTAAATATTCATTTAATACATTTCCTTGGCTATCTAAATATGAACCAAATTTATCAACAGGTAATGTGATACTTGCAAGCTTTTCAGATAGAGAAGCCATACTAAATTCAACAGGGTTGTATGCACTCTGCTCAGAGGCATGTATACAAATAGTTAAGTAATCAAGATCAAATTTACAAAAAAAATTGCAATATTAAATTATATTTTTCATATGTTTTAGGTTTTCATCAGGTCCTTCATCAATGAAAAAAACAAGTATGAGTTTGATTTTATTCTCTTTTATTAGAGCTTCAGCAAACTGTTAGTCAGAGATAATACTTTGAAGATTTGACATGTAAGTTAAAAACAATGTGTCAACAAAATACTCAGGCCTAACAAAGATTGAAAGTTGTCCCAATCTAAGACTATCATTTGAGTAGGCTGGATCAATAATGAGATAAACGGAGGGTATGAGTTTCATTTTACTACCAACTGGAAAATGTAATCGGCAACTAAAACAAGCTCATTAATAGTTTGTAATATCTTAAACATATACCCAACTGCAAGAACACCTAAACCAACTTTCACTTTATCATCCTGAGAAATGATAGCTATGTCATAAGCAAATACTTTAGCAAAAGTTCAGGCAGCCTTAACAGATACTAAACAATAGTGTTCGTCAACATGAGGTTTTATTTCTGTTCATAATACAGAGACAAGAGTGACCTTAGCTAGGTGGTGATGTCGATATGCCGCAAATATATGTGGATAGCAGAGCTCAAGATATGTGGATATATATTGATGAAATAAGTAAATATTATACTTCTCTTCTAAAGCTTGTCGGAGATGTTTTATAGTATGTACTTTGATTACAACTTTTCTTCTTTTTGAGTGCACACTTCCAAACTCAACACAATCATAAATTTTATCCCAAAAATCAGGATAAATTATTGCTACTAATGGCCTTCCAGGCCTATTATATTTCTCTACTATATCTTTTTAAACAACTTCACTTTTTTTCTGTAAGTCTTGCTTGTGCTTTAGCATGGCATTTGAGTTTTTTTAACCTCTTTGTTTGCTCAGTAATTATTTTTTTTTTATTAATTATGCTTGATACTAATATTTCTTTAAATGATTTATCTGTAAAAATGCTATACATTTGTTCAAATGCTTTTAATTTTTTATTAGCTGCATTTATTTTTTCAACTGAATCATGCTAACATATAGCATTTTTAGATAATTCTTCATCATTTGATTGTAAAGATATTAAAGGTAAAGTATTAATATAATTTGAATTATTCATATTGTATTGTGCTAATTTTGAATAATGAGAATAGGTATGAGAAAGAATAGCATTAAAATAGTTCTGAATCTTTTCATCGATTAAAGTTTTATTTTCCTGCTTGATTTGGTTCTATATTAGATTATATTCTTGCATTAATTGTTGATGATTTGGATTTGGGTTTCAAAAAGTTACTTGTTTATAATATACATATGCATTACAAAACTTATGATATAGGTTTTTTGGCTCTTTATAAATGAAAGTTTTATTAAATTTAGGCGTTGATAAGAAGCTTTGCATCATGGATTATTATAACTGCTTTATTATCTTTAAGAGATTTGTCATAAGGTAACAAAAGAAATTATACTAAAGTGAATGCCGTAAGTACATTATTATCTCCCATCTACACTTTATAAACTAACTCTTTAAAGTTTTTTTTCTTTTTTTTTTTAATGCGATATATTATATTAGAAGGTCGATTTTTTAATAAAAATTTTAATTTTGATAAAACATATATGATAGCAGAAAAGGATAGTTATAGTGGTTGAGAGAACTCATCAAAGTGCAATTTAAATTGGATAACAAGATATATTCATGAAATCAAAGCATTTTTTAAAGATACTTTGCAACTATATTTATTTAAAATTTTACTATCTGCACAAGACAATAGGATAAGGGTAGGCACATTTATCATCTGATTTTTTTTTATCAGAGGCTTACCCCCCCTAGCTCTTAATATATGATTAATCAAATGTTATATATAAAATTTCAATTTTTTTGACCCCCTCCCCCCCTAAAAAATCAGGTGATAAATGTGCCTACCCTAAGCGATTATATGGTATTTTTGCAGAATTTTTTTCAAATTAGTTTCGATTATGATTGCAATTTTGGAAGGCAATGCCTTTAGTTTCATGTACTATTTCTATAATCTGTGTTTTGAAGTTAGGGATAGTTTAGGTTTAAGAAAAATCTTAGCAGCAAAACTATGATAAAGCGGCTAATTGATAAATTAAGATTTTATTTTATTAATTATATATAATCTTGAAATAGTTACTAGTCAAAATAAGCCTATTAGGCAAAGATCATAATTTTTTTTAGTCACAATATAATACTAATCAATGGCTCGAGTCATGTTATTTCCAGGTTCACATCAGAACTAATAAAACTATTAGTTAAATATCAGAAACCTGATAACTTTCATAATTTTACTGATCGCTTTATCAGTTCTATATGAACCTAGAAATATCATAATTCAGGCCATAATTAGTGCTATATCAGAACTAAAATGCTATGATACTTGTCCGATATACTTTATTTCGACTAGTAAATACCTGGAAATGTTATTTTGAGATACACAAAAAGAGCTAAGAGAGTTAATTTAGCTGAAGATTTTCAAAAAATAAATTATTTATTTGTAGTTAGCTAAATTAGCTCTTAGCTTTTTTAAGTTTGAATTTGTTCAGATTTGGTGCAAATATATCCATATAGTCCAAGGTTCCTATATAAATCTAAATAGTTGGTTTGTATATTTAAAGTTTGGATTTTTTTTTTGAATTTAAAATATAAACTATTTTACAGAATCTGCTAAGCAAGTGTAATATGAAATTCAAACAAATAAAAAATAATTTGTATGTGAAAGAACCAATTAATGATGGTCAGACTCAACGTACAAAGCAGACTCTGGTCTCTTGCACAGCCGTGAAAGCCGGGCATACAGTGAGCGACTCTATAGAAGGAACTCAAAAAGTCTTAGCTCCCAACCCATCAAATCCTGCTAAGACCCCCTTTCCAAGCACATTCTTTACAATATCCAAAAAAGTTACTATTCCATCTATTTTTATAAACACCTCTACACCCAAATTCAAATCTTCCAAAAACCATTCTCCTGAAGACTCAGACAATGACAATACATCTCCAACTACAAACACTATATTAGGCAAACCT
>CAJVPY010003381.1:0-14214 GCA_910591965.1 Dentiscutata erythropus | reverse complement strand
ATTCATTGGCAATTTCTTGTGCTAATGTTAAGCAATATGCTTGTAGAGTTTTTAAATATATTTCAATACTCGTAGTGTTAATTGCTAATTACTGGTATGCAATTTTGATAGTTTTATTTTTCTCCTTTAGGTTAAAGTAACTTTGAATTTCTTTGAGAGCTGTAAGATAATTCTCTAGTGTTTGGACGTGTTTCAATAAGTTAATATAAGTTTGGACTTTTATATCAGTTATCATCAATTTTAGGTTCTTGTTGGTTGTGGTATTTCTGTAGATCCTTATAATAGGTTCCTTCCAATAATTGTGTCGTTGTAGGTATTAAATACTGTCCTCCGTAATATTGTCCTAAGTCACTTTCTAGTATGAGTATTTTTATTATATTATGGACTCTGTTATAATATTGTTTATGGTAATGTTTTCTTCTGAATTCTATTCCTAATATTTTAGTTCTTCAGGGTCTTTATCCAATGAATAGATTTCAATATAATATAAATATAAAGTTTGGGTGTTTTTAAGCCAAATAGAGTATTCTTTCGATTCATATACGTTATTTATTTCTAAAGGATTTTTTTCTTTTTTCAAAAAGTCATTGGCTATTTTCTTTAGTATAGTTTCTTTTAGAAAATATAATAAGTGTTGGGTCCTTGCTTCTATTTTGTAAAAAGTTAAAGTTTTCTTATAAAGCAATTCTGATCTTTCTTTTGGTAGTAAATATTCTAAATGAGTAATGTAATCTTTTGTTAAATTTTTACAAAGTCTGTAACCTTTTTCTTTGTAGGTATTTTCCATTTAACTAATAGATTTGCTTTGTTTTCTATTTTTGCTTGGAAAATAGAATATTTAGTTATTTGGTTTAATACTTTTAATTCTTCTTCTTCATCAATGATTACTTTAGCCCCTTCATTAAATAATATATCTTTTGCAATAAAGATGTTGAAATATAATAATCTTTTTAAAATTTCTGATATTTCTAATGCGTCACAAAATCTTTCTCTTGTGAGTTTTAGTTGTAAAGCTGTTGCAGTTAATCTTTCAATTCATTTTCTTTCTCGATCTAAGTTATTATTTGTTGCAGATATATCAAATGGTTTGTATTGTCCTTGGCTGTTGGTTGAAAGGTTGTTAAAGATTATATTATTGACAGCAATTGCGTGTTGTATTGCTTTTAAGGTTGTTCCAAGTCTCCAATTGTTGGTTGAGTTTACTCTTGCAATTAAATTTGCTAAGGTTACTTCAATATCTATTTGTATCTCTTCAATTCCTCTTTGGTGTAATATTTCTTCATGAGGGTTTATTAAAGATCTATTGATATTTCTAGATATTGTATTATGGTTTTAAAAATATCTAAAAGGTGGTTATCAATATTAATTTCCCTTAATATCTGTTCTGGGTATATATCCCACTCTGGATATACAATATATATTTGTTCAACTTCTTGTTCTTAATATAGATCGTAAGTATCTCTTGTTTCTTGATTAAAATATCCTTTAATAGTTTCTTTAATTATTGAATAAACTATTTCCATTAGGTGAATTTTAATATGAGATTTAATGAGATTTAGATGTTTCTGCCCCCTTCTTGAGGTTGTATTCTAAGTCTCTTAGATTTCGTTAAGTGGTAAAATTTTTGTGAATATTTGTTTAATTAATCGAATCGATATTTCAATCTGGTTATATGGTAGGGTTTTTTCGATATATAATTCTAATGATTGTAATAGTGATTCAATTATTGTATCAAGAGAGCTTCATTGTATCCTTTGGAATCATCTTAATTCAGTATTTGAATGATAAATATATCTTATATTGTTTCTAATTGTTTTTAATGCTGTTAAAGTTGTATTTTGTCATGCTATAGTTAATTGCTCTCGGGTTATTAAAGGGTGAAAGTTCTGTTGACTAACTGTTCCTGATACTAATACTTCTCTTATTTTTCCAAATTGAGTTTGAAGGTTATTAATATATATTCTAACTCTTTGTTCAATAGTTAATTCAGGTTCCATTAAAGGTTTTCAAGTATTTTCTTAAATGCTATTTTAATATTTTCTTCATCTATTGGATTCTCTTGTTCTTGGGTAACTATTTCAAGTATGGTTCTAATTGTTGTTAAATTACTTCATAATAATATATCTGCTATTTCTGCAGCATTTATTGCTTTAAGTGTGTTATATATGTTAGCTAACATTGATAAATCTTTTGATTCAAATGCTGTTTGTGCTTTTTCTACTTGAGTTTTCAGAGTTTGTTTCAATGTTGTCATAAATTCTAATTCGTTTAATTTTTCTTCAATTAATCCTAATGAATAAAGAATTTTGTCTTTATTTTCTTTTGTCTTGGTTGGTTCAGTTATGAGTATCCCTTTTATTATTGATGCTAATAATTGTGCAGCAGTACCAATATCTTTAATTCTTTGCCTCGATTGGTGAAGTTTGTTATATACTTGGTTTATTTCAAAGTTATGTGGTTGTTCAGTTGTTAGGTTGTTAAGTATATCCTTGAGATCGTCAATACAGTTTTGTATTTGTTGTTCAATTGACATTTAATTTTTGTGCTGGCCTTTGTTTATTTGGTGTATTGTAGATACAATCTAATCCTCACTAGTAACAGTATTTACACTTGCTGTTATATAGTTCACAATGTTTTTTCTTTTCTGACAATTGGTGCAGGCTTGTTTGTTTCTTTATTGAGGTGTTGCAAATTGTATAGATTTAAATTGTGTACTATTAATTTGCTTTCTATAAACTTTTCAATGGTTGTTACTTGATTGGTATACACGTTGGTTATTTGTAAGTGGTCTGTTATTACAGTAGCTTCTTTATATGCGATCCTTAACTGTTCCTGCCAGTTAATAATTTTTTGTTGTACTTTGTATAAATCTTGTCTTGTTTAGTAGTGTTATTCACAGGTAATTTCTTCATTTTTACAAACTTTACACAGTATAATATAATTACAAAGTAAATTTAAGTTTTTGCACTTTTCACAAGGTGTATATCATTTATAAGTTTTATATGTAGGTGTTGTTTTATGACTTGTTCCTAGAGCTGTTGAGTATTTAGGCATGTTTGCCACTTGGTCAAATTTTATGCATTTTTATAACTATTTCTTATTTTTAAATTTATACTTTTATGGGTGTTTACATTTTGTTTTATGTGCTTGCACCAGGCAAGACTTAAAAATATTTGTATTGTTTTGATAATATTATGTTTCAAGATAATTATATATTGTAAATAAATAATTTAACTAAATTAATAAAATAATAAAACAATATGTGTTTTTAAATATTGTTTACTTGATAAGCTAAATATAGTTATATTGGTTTCTTAGTTTTCACGTTCTTTGAATTCGTTGAAGTTTTCGAATTCATCTTCTCCAATTGGTAAATCATTGACTGAATTTCTTGATATTTGGTTTAATTCAGTTACACATTTGAGTGCTTTTTCAAAAGTAGGGTTGTCAAATTCTAAGTTGTAAAATGTGTTGAATCATGATAATGTAGCTACTTTTTGGTCTTGGTTTTGCTTCATAAATTTCAGGACCTTTTCAACTTGTAAGTCTTCTTCTACTTGTGATTTTCTCTTTTTAATTCATTGTTTTCATGTTTTAATTCTTCATTTTCGTGTTTTAACGTGTTTATATTCTATTGAACTTTTATTTGCGACATGAGGTTAGACTTGGTAAGTGGTAAAACCATATTATTAACAATTCCTTCAATTTCTTGCACTTTAGCATTCAATTCTGTAAGATCTGGTATAGTATCCCTATAATTTCATAATAAGGGTTCTTCTTCAGTGTTTATTTCAGGTAGAGTTTCTTCATCATCAGTTATTGACATCTCTAACGTATTATTATATGGTTTAGCGTTTTCTTTCAGTTGGTCTTTGTGTTTTAAGTGGAGAGTATAAGTTTTCTCTTCTGCAAAGTCTCTTACTATTTTTGTATATGTTTTGCATTTTCATTTCTTTGCTTCCATTTGCACTCTGTTTTCATCTAGGTTGTACCATTTTCTAACTGAATATGGTAAATTCTGAATTTGTTGTTTATATACTTCTTCTTCATAATTAAAGTTATTAGAATATGATAACGATGTAGTGGGTTGATCGTAATCTATTTTAGTAGGTTCGTTTGTTGTTTCTTCGAGAACAATTGGGTTTTCTTTAGTGCTCTCAGATTCTCTATTTTTGTTATATAATTTTTGTGACTGTTTTGGATATTTTCTTTTTAATAAATTCTTTGAAGTTTGTTTGCATTCTTCATATTGGTTTATGATTTGTACATTTGGTAATTGAATGATTCTGGATTTTCTTTCAAAGTTTTCCTCATAGATTTCTTCGATAGTTCCATTGTAAATATTGCAATTACTACATCTGATGCTTTTTATTTCAGTTGTTTCAGTCTCTGGGTTATATTCCCATTTCTATGGTCGATAGGTTGCTTCATTTTGCCATTTTTCAATCTTTTCTTGGTTGATTTGTAACATTAATTCTTCTTGAAATTCTTGTAAGCATTCTAAACATTTTCCAATAAATAATTCAGACTTTTGTTTCATTATCAAATATTCTGAATATAAGTTACAGGTTGATGTTCCTCTTTCTTGGAATAATATTTGATTTGTTTGATAAACATCATTTGGATATTCTTTTTCTTTATTTTCTCCATTTCTGAATGTAAAATCTAGTATTGCTGAGTTTAATGTTTCTCCTAATGCTGGTTGAGTATAATTAAATCTATCTCTAGTTAAGTCTACTCTTAAATTTAATAATATTTGATTGGGTTCTGGGTCTGTCTATTTAACATGTGGTACTGTTTTTATAAATTGGAACATTCTGTAGATCTTTGATTTATTCATTGTTTGATTTCTATAAGTTCCTCTAGTCATATTTTCAATTTCCTTTTCAACTCTTTGGTTATTACAATGTCTATAACTATAGTACATTTCGTACGCTACCTTTTCTTCTTTATTACAGAAAAAGTTATATTCATAGTCATAGGTCATGTGTCTTTTCCAATTTTTCTTGTTACATACAGTACATCTCTTCAAGTTTGCTTGTTCAAAAGCCATTTCTTGATATCTTTTGGATTTAGTATCATTTAATGGTAGATATTCCATATATTCTGAATAATATCTTTTACAGACTATTGTATCTAAGAGCATTTCAGTTTGATTATCAAGCGGGTTGACATAATTTCCTTTTGGTAAAAAGAATATATATTTGGTGATTATACTCCAACATTTATTTACACAGCAGTGGTAGATGTATTTTCCATTTTTCCTAATATTTTTACATCTGCATTTTAGGTTTTCATTATCTCTCAAGAGTTTTTTTGGAATACTTTCAGAGTTTGGCAAATATGCTTGGACTATTTCTTGGGTTTGTACATCTTTTAAAGATTCAGGTTCGTCACTGTCATTATCAGATTCTGGATCTAGGATTACTATTTAATATTAATTAAAATTGATCTTTTACAATCTCTTGCTTGGTGTCCTACTTCTTTACATTTCCAGCAAATGTTTTTAGGGCAGTTTCTATTAGAATGACCCTTCTCATTACAGTTTCCACAGATAAAGTTTTCTTTAGCTTCTTCTTGCTTTTTAAGCATTTCTTTGTATTGCTGCTGATAAAATTCAGCTTGACTTTTATTTCTCATTTTATTTCTTCTTTCTTGAATTTTTGGGTTAGCAAATCATTTAATACAGTTGTGGTTTCCATTATTTGGTACTCCACATTTGAAGCATCTTTTCATTAGTTTGTCAGTTAGTTTGTTATTTCTTTTAAATAAATTGCAATTCAATTTCGCCTTTTCTTTTTCTATTTCCTTTTGGAATTCATCAACATTTTCTTGTTGTTTCTTTTTGAAACATTCGTTTTGATGTTCTTCAAAATTTCCACTGATATTTCTTGTACACCAGGTACAATAGTTTTTCATTCCATCTTCTTAATAAGGTTGGATAGTTGGTTCAAATCTGACTAAGTCAATTGCTTAATTAATGGTATAAGTAGATGTTATTGTAATTTTCGAAGTTGTTTCTTTAATTCCTAAATTTCTAAATTCTTTAGCAGCTAATTGAGTAGTTCGTTTTTCAATTGTTTTTTTGGTAAAACGTTTTCTTGCAAATTTATTAAAGATTCCTTGGAATTCTTCTCTTGGTTCTTTAATTTTTCGTTCAGTTGGCCATTTTGGTTTCAAAATAAGTTTCTCTTGGTTTTAATAAATTCAGAGCTTTTCATATATTTAACAATCTCCTTGGGTTGTTCATTAGCCTTTGCAAGTTCAGACTAGTGTTTCAAATAAGCCAGCTTAAACAGGCTTATATGCAAGGATATGCAAAGGTATACAAGGAATGCATATGCATGCATAAATTATGTAAGGAGTATATATGCATACATAATTATGTAAGGAGTACATATATATGTACTCCTTATATAATTATATATACATATATACTCCTTACATAATTTATGTATGCACATGCACCTCTTGCATACTCTTGCATATAAGCCTGTATCCCTTGCATACCCTTGCATATAAGCCCATTTAAGCCAGCTTATTTGGAACACTAGTTCAAACTTTTCTTCATTTGTCTTTGAAGTCCTTCCAGTTCTTTTTGAGAGTAGTTTCTTTCTTCATTTTGAACTAGTTTCTTATGTTTTTGTTCAATATGTTTATCCCATTTTTCAGAGTCAAAGGTTTCTTCACATGTTCCACAGAAATTTCCATTTTTGTATTCTGTGGAGTAAAAGTATTCGAATTGTTGTAATTGAGACATTATTTCAGAGTGTTTCTTGGTTTATTCGATATGTTGTGGATGTCCTTTTTCATAGAATGAGAGTTACTTATATAGATATTTCTTATCTTGGATCGTCATTGAGATGTTATTTCTGACATTGCATCCTTATTATCAGTATAATTTGTGTCACTGATTGATTGTAAATCCTCTAAGTAGTTGGTGTCATATAAACATTGTAGTAACACATCCCAAATATTTGTCTGTTTATTTTGACGTTTTCATATGAACTCGTTTAGGTTTGTTTGTAAATTTTTCTTATCTCTTTCTCTTGGCGGTATTGCATCTTTAAGCATGCGCCATGTTGCTTCAATTCCATTGGTATGCATAACTTTTATTTATCCTAGCAAAAGGCAAAGTCTGTTTCGGTTATACCTTTAGAATAGTTTACCACATGATGTTTCAATCCTAGTTTTTCATAAATATTGTGGTAGCCCTTCCACATATTCAAGTAAATTACTGATTTTGAATGTCTATATTTCCAAATATAGTATATCAAAGTATCTTATATCCTATCTTTAACTATTATCGTGAATAATTTCTTTTCGGGAGTACGTTCCACTCCTCCAAATACCCATATTGTTGTTCTGTCCTTTTGTTTGTAAAACCTTGATTCATCTATTTCTACAATGATATCTGGTCCTCTGATTCTTTCATGTGTTTCCTTTATTTGGTAGTACACACTTTGGCATAATGTTTTCATCCATCGGGTAATTGTAGTATCGGCTTTGGCGGTAAAGTTGCAAATTAATCTATGATTTCCTTTGATTAGCCATAAATAGGCAATTTCTAATATTTCATTACGAGATAATCTGGCATTCATGAATATTGTTCTATTGAATAATGATATCTGCTTTTTACAATCGCGGTTTGTATATCTAAACAGTTTGCATTAAGTTTCATTTTCTGATCACAAAGTAAACAATTCATTTCTACAGGTAGTATCAATTGTTGTTAAAGATATTGTATACACTTTTCTTCATCGTAAAAGTATTGTACCAATTCTTTGTGCAGTGGTTTATTTTTCATTATCTCAATAAGTTCGATTATGATTGTAAAATCATTCTAGAAGTTTGTTGTAGTTTTATATTTGTAATCTGTGTTGTACCCATTTTGATTTGTTCTGATATTAAATTTTCCTTATCTTTAACTCCAATTTGTAGTATAACAACTTGTTCTCCATTTTTATCAATTCCCATATGTTTAGATAAGTAATCTGCGATTTTGTTATCTTTTCCTTTAATTCGCTCAACTTTCTAATTAAAATTTTGTAACTGTATTAAGAGGTAGTTCGCAGTTAAAGGGTATAATCATTACTAAGTATCATAGTCGGAACTTATTATAAATTTTTATAGTAGTGGAATGCCGATTCATTTAGTGAAAAGTATTTTGTTTACTAAGTAAGCATCTTTTGAATCTTTAATTAAAGTTGTAGAATGTGTTATTACGATTCTAATGATAATAAAATCATTAAAATCGGTTGTGTAAATCACAAGATATTAAGACTTTTTTCTTTTTTACTATATGGTTTTCCCTTATTCACAGAAATGTTCGTCATTCCATCACTATATGAAAGTTATAGTAAAATGCCCGCCATATTTTATATCCTTTTAATTGCGGACTACCCTTAACCATTTTTGCATGGTGTCATTTCTAACTATTTTTCCAGATGAATCTGATATTCCTGTATTGTTCGTTCGTACTATAATTGGTTTATTTCCAATATAAGTTCTCCATTGCAATAGGTAGTAATATATTGCATATATTTCTTTCATAGTTGATCACTATTTTCTTTGAGTTGGCGATAATGATTTTGATCCAAATTCTATAATTTCTTCTTCAGATTTTGTTAGTCCATATTCTGCTTTATTTGCTCTAGCTTCTTTAGTTTTATAATGAGCTAATTCTGGGTTTACTTGTTTAATAACTGCGCCTATTTCATTGTCTAATGTGTCAGTTTCTATTATAAGTTGATAACCTTTCTTTGGATATGTTAATGCTATTGTATTTTTAACTTTTTCTTTTAATAAATCAAATGCTTTTTGGCATTTATTTGTCCATTCGAATTTCGCATTTTTCTTTAATAAATTATAAATTGGTTTTGCAATTTGTGCAAAGTTTTGAATATATCTTTTAAAGTAATTCATAAATCCGGTAAATGATCTTACTCTGTGTACATCTGTTGGTACTTTGAGTTTTTCAACCTCTTTAATTTTTACTTGGTTAGCGTGTATCTTTTCATACTCTAATAAGTGGTTCAGTATAAGGGTTTTTAAGACATAAAATTCGTATTTATCGGGCTTAAGGCTTTTGCCCACTTTTTTGATGTGTTTAAATACCATTTTGAGATGTTTAAAATGTTGTTCAACAGAATCACTAGCTATAGTCATATCATCCATATACACAAATACAAAGGATAAATCCCTTAATATTTCATACATATATCTCATCATATATGCCGGTGCTTTTTTCAATCCTATCGGTAATATGTTCCATTTGAATTTACCTTTACTAGGGAAAAATACAGTTGTCAAGTGTTTATCTACTTCTCTTAATTTAAACTGGTGATACATAGCAGTAAAATCTAGTGTAGAAAAAATTTTATACTGCGCCAATTTTTGTAACATTGTATTGATATGTGGAATCTCATATGGATCGTCTTCTAAATATTGATTTAGCTTGGTATAATTCATAGCTACTTTATATAATTCATCTTTCTTTTGGATAATTACTAATGGTGATACCCATACTGCCTTACTTGGTCTAATAAATTCTTGTTTCCTCAGTTCTTCAAATAATTTATTAGCTTGTTCTATTTTATCTTCCAAATATTGTCTAAGCATTCTTGCTTTATCTTTAAACAGTATTTCTTTCTTATCACATTTAAGATTTAATGTGATTAGTTCAAAGAAGTCTTTATTAAATATTGTTGCTTTCTCATTTTTCTGTCTAAATATGTTTATATACTCCTTAAATATTAATAACATTTTATTTCTATATTCTGGTGTAGTAATACTTCTAATCTTTCTTTTTCAGTTTTCTTCTTTTCTTTGAGTTTCATTTCCCATTGCTTATCCTTTTCTCTGTGTGTAATCTCTGCATCATTTACTTCTATTATTTTGGTGATCTTTTCAAGATTGCCAATGTGGTATTTATCCAGTATTAGTATAGGTTTATCTATGTAGATGATTATTCTTATTTTGTTATCATTAATAATTCTATTTTGTATAACAATGCCATTTTGAGCTAAATACATTGGTGTTTGTATAAGATAATTTTCTTTCCTAGATATTTTAATTGCGAACCATATATATGGTTTTAGTACATACTTCTGTATTGTATAATATGGTATTCCAGTACCTAATGTTGGTATGATATGTTTTCTAATCTTATTTGGTATATGTGCTAATTCTTCATGTACTGGATTTACTCATTTATTTTTTCCAATAATTTTAGGTTGGTATTGTGATAATTCAATATTAAATACTTCTTTTTCAATATATAAACTTTCAGTGCTATTATTTTTACTTGATTCGTTACTTCCATATTTATAAGGGTTACTTCTAGGTTCTGGTGATAGTGTTTTGGATCTATTAATTACTGGTCTCATTTTTGGTGAATCTCATTCAATTCCTATATCTGTCCCCTGATATTCATACTCGTTTTCATTTGGATCTTGCATTCGAGAGCTTGAACTTTGTTGTGATTGGTAATATTTATCTCACTGCCTATTTAGACTTTCTACATCATTTCTCAGATTTAAAGTCATTGGTCTTTGACTATTATTTCACATATTCATCGAGGTTTGCCTTGTTCTATAAAAGCTAGTATTTCTCTGATTTTCAGGTGTGTTTGTTACTGCTTGGTTTTTAGTAATATTTTGTCTTAAATCAGTTTGTTTTAGTATTGTATTTTGTTTTTTTCTTGCAAATAAGTTAATTAGATTTGCTAGTATATATTCGGATGCTTTATTCATCAAGCGGTTCTATCCCGATTATTGTTTATTAATTTCTTCAGGTTGGTTTATTTGTATTTGTTGATATATTGGTTGTCTTGGTTCAGTGTTTTCTGCAATTAATCTAGGTATCTGTTGACCAGGTAAATAGTATTCATAATTTCCGTTACCGTTTCTTGAACTGGTATTTCAGTATTTACTTCTACGTGTTTGTCATTTAGATGTATACTAGATATACTATTTGTTGATACAGTTGTAGATGAACCTTGTCATTTATGCATATAAATATGTGATTGTTGGTTTTCTTTCATTTTAGTATTTTGTTCATTATACAATTGTTGAAAGTAGTCATCTTCTAGATCACTTATTTTACTATGTTCACTATCTGAATCAGTTCTAAATTCAGGTTTCTTTACATTGATTCTTTGATGTATTTCTGGTATTAAGCTTGGTGATAACGTTTTTACTGTTATCTCTGGTTTGCCAGTTTCTGGATTTGTAATAGTATGTTTTTTAATGATTTCTGGGTTTTCTTGTTTTACCCATTCTGTTAAGAATTCCATATGCTTTTTGGTGGCATTATCTTTATTCTTTTTATCAATATTTGCTTCTGATATACTAAGCAGATTATGTATGATAACTTGTTTTTCAGTGTTATCTTTAGCTCTGAATTCATCTAATTTCATTTCTAGTATTATATCAGTTTCTCCTCGATATTTATTTTCTTTATCAGTTATTTCATCATGTAAATATTGTTGTGTAGAATATTGTTGCTTGTCTCAATATTCTATAAAATTGTAGACCTTTTCTTTGTCAGTCATATCTGAAGCTCCTTCTCGAATTAATTGTGGTAACGACTCAATTTCTTTAATTATGTCAGCATAATGTTTAGCTTTTTGTTTAGACATTCGTGTAACTTGATTATGTTGCATTTCTAAATGTGTTAAATCCCCCATCAATTGAGATAAATCTTCTTTGAATTGTTCATTTTGAGCTTGTTTAATTATTTGCTGCTGCAAAACCAAATTCTTTCTTTTAACGATCTCATCATCATTTCAAATCTTGGTGATGCTGATGTAGTTGGTATTGTAAGTATTTTAACTGGTTTATCTGAATATTTATTCATAACATTCAATATTTTATCTATCATTCTTGATGTTTTCATTGCTCTTATTCCTTTCTGCGTTTTAGCTTCTTCCTTGTTATAAGGATTTTCTTGATTTTGCAGAGTCATATCTGCCATTTGTTTGGTAATATATTCTACTATTTGTTCTGGTATATAATGCATATTGTTTTGCACATATTCTCAATGTTGGATCCCATTTTTGTGAATCCTCTAATCTTTTCTTCAAAGATTTATCTAATTCTCTATCAGATTGCAATATATCATTTGCAAAGTATCTAAGTATCTGTATTTTATTAATTTGTTCTTTCATGTCCTACTCGGTTTTTCTTGGTGTTTTTACTACTGCAGTTTTAGCATATTTAATTATCTTTTCAACTATTTTTAAGTCTAATTGGCCATGCATTATATGTGCATGTACATCTTGTCCACTTCCAAATATTGTTGGTTTTAGGATGCGTCTATCTGGTAATTGTCTTTCTTTAGAGACATTGTTTAAGTGGAATAACTCTATTTCATTTCCATGTTTCTGAAGTACTTCTTTGTAATGTTCAACTGTTTTGCCTACCCCTGTGGCAAAATAGTGCTGTGTATTAAAGCAGAACTTTATTCTGTCTTTTGTAACTCCATTTTGTGTTTGTTTGTACTGATACTTTTATCTATCATATTTCTAATATCTTTTAATTCTTGCATTGTTGTTCCATAACATCTTACTGATACTGAGTTTTCTAACAATATAGTTATATCAGTTTGTTGTATTCTTTTAAGTATCTCCTCGAGGTTAAGTTTAATTTTCTTTTAAAATCTTTAGTTTTATCTCAAGCGGTGCCTATATATAATACATATCTTTTAGTTTCTATATTATGGGCTCTTTGTATTTCTTCAGTGATTCTAATCATTTGCTATCATATATTTTCTTGACTATTTAATAGTGTTTCACTTAGTGTTAATCCCATTGAAGCATGTATAATAATTTCTAACTTTGATAATGAGTTTCCATTAATTATATTTGTATCATTTATCACATTTATTTCTCCTTTTTGTAATGTTAAATAATTTCCAACATGTTCTATATAATTACTTAAATTTGGTACTGGAATGTATTGTAAGAATGTTTGTACAATATTGCAGTTAGTTTGCACAACTGCTTCGACTATTTTGTGCTAATAGCCATCACAGGTTAAGTCTATTTCTTTTTGTCAGTGCTTATTTAATTCACATTGTTTCAGGAATATTTGTATAGCAGTTTTGATATATATTTTCTTGTAAATATATTGTTTTGTGGAATGTTTTTATTTCGACCTATTTCTTGGTTAAGGTATTGTCTACTTTTTATATATCTTGCTATGATATTATGATTTACATTATTGCGGACGCCTTGATAGATGCCTTGGTATTTAAGTTGGTGACCTTTGTTTGTTAAATATTGTGATTTATTCTTATTTGAATAATTTTGTTGTATGTTTGGCCCCTATTCTCTAATAAATAGTGATTTTTATACACGTTGTTCGAATCTTGGTGTGGGTAGCCCTTATCATTTAAGTATAATTGCTTTTTTGACATGTTGTCGTCTAATTGTTGTTGTAGATTGAGCACCTTTTTTATAAGATAATGTTCTTTAATCAAGTTGGGCGCCTTGTAAGCTTGTCCTTGGTTCAAATAAACACGATTTTTTGAGTTACTAAGACCTAAGTATCGGTGCTTATGGAGTATATAATCCCCAGTACCGAAGTACCTTTCATATGCATTGTCCATACCGTTGCGTCGGCTAAGGTTCGTTAGTTAATAATAGATTGGCCATTGATTTCAATGACTTGGTTGAGAGTATTCTTGTATTACTTAGTAATATATATTTAAAATAGGTGTTAAGGACGTCTATTTTGATATTAGTAGTTAAGAATTCATTGATTTTGATATCCACAAGTATTTTTCCGAGTATTTTTATATTATTGCCTACTGCTTCTGCAGTTGTTGGTTTAGGTATTAGATTGTTAATTCCTAGTTTTTGAGCATGGTTTATTCCCATTATAGTATTAGTAGATCTTTCATTTAATTTGAGTTTCATGGGTTTAATGCTATTAGGTAGAAACCTTTTGCACTTTTAGATTTGCGTGGGTTTATTATAGTTTTATTAAGAAAGTATAGTTTATTACAAGTGGCAGTATTTATTTCAGAGTTAATAATATCTTTATTTAAAATATATATTTCTTTATTACATCTATTATGAATAAATCTCCTATACAGCCAGTGTATTTATATAGAGATTTTTCAACTTAATATGTAGACCAACACAGGCAAATTTGCCTGCGTTTTTGCACTTTTTTAGCTCTGATTTACTTTTTTAAAATGCTAAAATAT
>CAJVPY010003380.1:0-14217 GCA_910591965.1 Dentiscutata erythropus | reverse complement strand
ATTATGGTAAAATTGACCCAGGAACAATTTTCACTTAATGGGCGGCTGTGATTTCATTAGTAAAATTATGAGTAATTCCGGCCTAATATTTTGATCGTCGCTCTTAGCCAATCAAAATCGAGGATCTGCCTCGCATTTTTTTTTTTTGTGCGCATTTTTTTGCATTTGCGCCAATAAAAATTTTTTGAATTTATAACACTGATTATGATCCAAAAAAACGGCCTAAAGCCGTTAACATTTGGTATAAACTTAATGAATGGGACACATACATGGTGAATTCAATCGATCCAAATGAAATTAAGAAACAATTCTTAGATGCTGATAAAATAATCAACGCATTGCCAATTATATTACCGAAACATCCAGATTCTATGTATACTAGCAAAATAATAAATACCCGAAGAATATCAAGTGCAATTAAAGGTGTTTATTATTTTAAAAATTATATATTTATTCGTTTAAACTAATTACTTATTAGTGACATTAGAAAATAAACCTATTGAATCTGTTGAAGTTCCTCTTGGAAAGTATTATACAGTATTAAGCTTACAGTATTTATAATTATATAAATTTATTACTTATTTAATTGGTATTTAGATTATTGAGTTAATTGCTTTAAGGGTATAAATTATTACTCGTCATATAGTTAATTAATATTTCTCTAAATGATTACTCAAAAAATAATATTATTATTTAATCTCAAATATTACAGTCTTTGTATATTTCTAATAATTTTAAAAGTTTTATGATTAAATATTGGTGGTTTCTAAATTAAGTATCTTTTTTTTTGTTAAAGGTGTTTAATTTTGGATACTTTTTTTAAGTGCAGATAACTTTATAATGTGAAGTAATTTATATAAACGAATATTAATGCAAGAACCAAACAGAAACCATTAAAATGTTTTCTGTTCAGATAATTCATCACATGGTAATATTGCAGCTATTCGAACTTGTATGCTAAAACAAAATAAATTTTAATAACCGTTGTTTTAAAAACTTTAAATGAAAGAAATATTGTACAACCAACCTAAAAAAATTTTGTTGTCTGGTCAAGTCAAAATTTAAAGATCAAGTGTAATAACAAAAACACCCAAACCCTAACGCTAACACTAATGGCGAAAATTTTCAAGTTGGTGACGCTAGACAGTACCCACGAAAATTACTTGGTAAATTCAATGTCTAAGTATATTTTCAGATTCTACCGACCTGTAGAATTCGACTCTAAACCAGTGTTCAAAATTTAGAACAAAAATTACTTGTGCATTTGCAAGTAAAAAAATTTTACATGCATAAATTTAGTTTTACAAAAAAAATTTATCATATTTTCGTGCAACATTTTTCTAAAATTTTGCATAAAATATATTTACATATTAAAAGCACATGTGCGTCTTGCCAATTTTAAACACTGCTCTAAATGTCAAAAAAGTTGTGTCATACCTAAGATATCGTTGTTCAAGTGTTTAGAAACTTTGGCAAATAAATTATAAAGTTCAGCCGATGATATTTTAAGAATAACTGATATCTGTGGTGATAGGGTGGTTTCGAATTCAAAAATTGTATGATTCGAAAACTATCTCTTTATTTAAACTTATCGTTATGAACTTTATTGCTTAAACTGATTTAGCCAGCTGTTTAGATTCGTATAATTCTGGCTAAAATAACGTAATACATTGCGTAATGCAGGCTGATCTGCGGTTTGTGAATCGAAACCCGAACTTCAAGGGTGCCCTGTCGAACACTTTAGATTCTTAGCTGGCCGATACTTAATCAGATACCTATGTATCAAGAAGGTACGTACGTAAGTAGTTTTTAATCAATTAATTCGTGTGTCATGTACCTAATAAGTAGCCAATCAAATGCCTGGAAGCAGCCACACGAATTTTAGTAATACATATAGTTTTATTTTACACTCATAACTAGTATGCCAGTTATTTGTTAACCCAAGCTTCAGAACTTAAAATTTGAGATTAACTATATTTAAATAAACTGTGAAAATTTACATCAATGTAGCTTTTAATCAATAATTATTAGCTAAGCTAATAAAAATTTAATACTTAGACGAGTCATAAAATTTAATCAACTTGAAACACCATGATGTTGACCAAGTTCGACTCTCTAGACTAGAATCGAGCTATTTATAAGCTGACCAAACTCGAGCCGAGCCAAACTGTTACCCTAGTTCAAAATTAAGTTGAGCCAAGTAAAAAGAAGTTGATGATGACTTAACCAAAAGCAGATACGCAAATTAGGAAATATGGCCTATTGTACTGTAGTTTCCAGAGCGAAGCGGAGGATCTTAAGTCTAAGCAATAGGTAAAAAATATTCCGCTCAGATTTCATTATAGTCATATGTTAAACAGTTTTACAAACTATTCTTGATGAATTATAAGGTTTGATGTTATTCCCTTAATTAATTTTTTTTTTTTTATGATGCATATATGCAAAAACATTGTTCTTGACCCACTTGACCCATTTTTATTGACCAAGAAAAAATAATGCAAAAAAAACTTATCGTGGGTATCTTGAGTCAGGATAACAAGAAAGTATATACATCACAATATTACAAAAAATCTGATATTCAAATAGATATGAAGTATCCGTATATCATTCTTTTCAACAGTGTAAAAAGTTCGGTTCGAAATACCGGGTGGGTGAAAAGTCCCTATACATGACCTTTATTACTATTATTATTTTCAATATCTATTATATAATATACAAATCAGTGTAATCGTTAAAATAATAATCAAAAAATACAGTATGCCAATGATTAAAAAAAAGGTCTTGTATAGGGACTTTTCACCCACCCGGTATATGCGCACTCATATGATTACTTCATATTAAAATTAGAAAATTTCATGTGCGATCGCACATCTAATTTTTTATACTGTTTTTTCAACTCAAAATCGCACTGGTTAATCTACATTTGATTCTCAATAGTCAAGAACTATACCCAGTGACAAAGATACCACCAACAACTAACATTTATTTCCAAAAGTTTATACCTTCTTCCAGAAATTAGTAATTCACTTTTCCAAATCCATATTCGAATATAATGTATATGTCACGTCATATTGATTATCGACGCGAATCTTTTTAAGGCAGGTTAATAAAAATGGTCAAAAGCAATGTTTTGGCTGAATATACAGCATATGTAAAAAAAAAAAAAAAAACACCAATTTATTGATTTAAAAACTGAATCTACTTAATGAAAAAAGATTACAAACCGTGTACCTAATTTAATAGTTGGATGTTATCATGGGTGTGAATTTATAGAGATGTACCTAACCTCGGAATTCACGCATGTAGACCCTTGCTTTTTACATAATACTTGTTTTCTGACCAAAGGCAGGTAAGAAGAAAGAGGAATGTATAATAATAATCAACGGAGCAAAGAAATCTTCCTTATATACTTTATTAATCCATTCGTTTTTTTTCTCAATTTTTAGATTTGTCATCAAAAAACATATTGCAGTATTAAAAATCAAACACACATGTCGACTGCTTTGATTGCTAATACATCTCATCAAAACAGACCTCAAAAATCAAAACTTCTATTTTATCAACTCGAATGGTCGCGTTATATTGTACGTCGACCAAACCTTTTTTAAAAATTATATCATTTAATAACAAAAGTCGCGTCTTTAAAGTATGTTAATTATAAAATCAACATATCCTATCGTCAGCATAATGGAAATTCTATTTAAAAAAATGATCTAATACATTAAAATCATTCGGGTTATTCGTAAACATTGATTTAATTTCAATTCCCGGATGCTGAACCTAAATCTGTTGAATCGGTAAACCGGATATTTTGGAAATCTCGTAGAGTAAGGCATTGAAAGCCTTCATTTCATGCCTCTTTTTAGTTTCAACCAATTATTATTATTATTATTATTATAAAGTATATACGGTATTCGTTATGCACATTTCGATCTGACGCATAATGATAAACTGATCTGACGCATCTCAAAATCAATTTTCGATTTGATGTAACTTAATGTTTAAATATACACCTCTTCGAATTCGCATAATAACGATATTCATCACTATTCATATTCATATTTGCATAAATAAAATCGGTGATTATTGAGTGATTATTTCTGCTTTATAAATCCAATAAATCTAATAATATCTAAATTACAATCAAATGTATTTTATTTTTATTATGAAACGTTTGCATAATAATCTTCATATTATGCGTTTTCAATGAAACTGATCATACAAAATTAACATTTTCATTATAACATAATGATCGTAAAGATTTGCCTTTTCGCATGAGCAAAAAAGCATCAATGATTCCTATTTGATCGTCTAACGTCTTTAGTATACCCAAAAAGTATAAAACTCCAAAACTCCAAATCTTTTTCTCCAAGGAAAAAAAGAAGAAAAATTACAAAAAAAAAACAAAAAAAATGCATTTCAAAAACTTTAATAACAAATCTATTATTTCCCTTTTCTCTTTAATGGTTATTGTATCAATTCTCACCGCTTCTACAATTTCTGCGCCGGTTGAGACAAAATCATTACCCAATGCTCCAATTATGCCCCTTAAAAAACGACAATTAATCGGCTTTCCACTCTTATCTTCTGGACTTGGACTTGGCACCTTTGGAGGATTTGGCAGTGGATTTGGCAGTGGATTTGGTACTGGATTTGGTACCGGATTTGGTTCTGGATTTGGTACTGGATTTAGTGGAAACTCCCTCTCAACAGGTGGCGCGCTCCTTAAGCGTGAAGGCGATGATAAACCAAAACAACGCGGTGAAAGTCCTAAACAAAAACGCGGTGAAAATCCTAAACAAAAACGCGGTGAAAATAAAGTCGGATTGGTTAAGCGTATTAGTCCCGCTGGAGCCATTCCTCTTTCAGTTCTACCCATTGGCGCACTTGGTGGACTTGGTGGATTGGGTCTAGCTGGATTGGGTCTAGGATCAGGAGGAGGATTTGGAGGAGGATTAGGAGGAGGGCTTGGAACAGCAATTTAAGGTTTTGACCAATACATAAAAATAATTTTTTGTAGATATATTTCGTATATTAAAAAACAAATATTAGGTTAGTAAACAAAAAAATAATATATGAAAATTAATAATATTAATTAGTAATTTTAATAATAAAATAAACAAAAGTTCCTTTTTAATTTCTTATTAAACTATTTTTTCTCGTGAATAATGAATTTATGAAAAATTAAATTTGTTCAAAAAATATTTATTATCATATGAATCTGGTGTTATCGCTGGACTCTATATTTAGTAAAATTCAAAATATTATACTGAACTATCCAATTTAATTGTTACATTATTATATCTTAAATTTCGTTATCATTTTTTATACTGTAGTAATGATAATATTTTTCAATTCGACATCTTACTACCGAATAATAAATATTCTAAGTAAAATTTAGAAAACGAGGCCCATTTGTTAAAAAACAAGAAAATGTGTTACGTACGTAAGTGTTATACGTACGTACTAAAATTTGCCACAATAAAATTAACTATATTTAGTATATATATTTAAAATGTGTTACAGTTAGGGATTTAAAGTTTACTATGTCGCCCAAACCTGTACTAATAGTTTTAATTGATCCGGAGTGTAGCGGAGGATCCTCAATCGCTATGCATTAAGTGATACAAAAATTACGTTTTTGATGCGCTTCGACCAAAAAAAGTTACTTATTTTATGTATCCGCATAAACGCTATGATGATCATATCAGAAAAGTAATTTTGAATTTTTTTTTTGTCTGTCCGCACGCGTGTCCAAATTTGTTAATTTATTATAACAAAAATATGCATATTCACGCGTTTTTGTAATAAGATGATTATCATATATGCTTCGGAACTATAACGCTACGCATTTTCCTAATATATATTTCAGTATTTGATTTTCAAATTAAATAAACAATTTAATAGTTAATTCTTTTTTTTTTTTTTTTTTTAGATTTTTACTACAAATAACTGGTAATCATCATCGCCTCTTATTTATAGGGTTAGGGTGCAGTTTGGGACACATAGGAGGGCTAATAGTTCAAATTTTAGTTAGTGTTAGGTTTTTGGAGGATAAAAGTGCTTAGTATCTCGAATTAGTTAGTAGGTTTTTGAGATATAGCACCCGGTGATAATCACCACCAGTTATAGTTAGTAATAACCTTTTTTAAATGTATGGATTAATGAATTTAAAACAAACAAAATGCTTATTTTTTTTAAAAAAAAATAAATAAATAAAAAAACTACTGTAATACTTCCTGCATAACATATCAGAAATAACGGCCATAGGCATTATTTTGAATAGGTTTCTTTAAAAACAATATAATTTAAAATAACGCTCTTGGGCATCTCGGAATTATGCGCATTTCATATACTGTATCTGTGAATTTATACGTAATACATATATATAATCATTAATCAAACTCTGAAATTGCCCCCTTTATCTCGAAATAACACAGATAGGCGTACTTGGCATAACCATAGACGCGTAAGAATGCATAGTATTGTGTCCGGAGCTTAATTTTATTATGATTTGATTGGATGTATTATTGTTCTGTATTTATAGTCATGTACAATGGATGTAATTCTTATGTAATGTGGCTGGACAAACTTTGTTCTTTTTTTTTTGTAACACTTTGTATGAGTCTAGTGAAACTGGTACGTATAATTAATCTGGTAAAACTAAATTAATATTATTTATACCCATAAACCAACACTTTCATACGTATGTACATAACTTTTCTGCAAGTTGTTCGTTAGTATACAAATTCAGAAATTAGCATCGTGAATATGATATAAGAAAATATTACAATTTTACAAATAAAGAAATGATTATTAAAAGTATATAGTTAATTTTTATGTACATCATTTATTAGACATTTTAAATGTTTCTAATCTTGTACTAAATCAATAACAAACAATTATAAATACATTTAGTAATATAAATACAGTTTAAATGGTTTAAAATGGTTAAATGGTTTGAATGTTAAGTCAAAATTGCCTATTCATATGACTTTAATGATAAGTCACATGTTCTATGTATTGTCCCTTAGGATTATTATGAATCGAAAATTGAAGGTTTCATGAAATTTATAGGAGTTCATAATTTTCCTCGCCTACAATACTATCATCTTCATCCATTATTATCTCTTTGAGATCATCATCAACATCTGAATCATCATTAAATGTTTCTGCATCTACAATAGTACTTGACATCTCACTCATAGATTTAGTGCTCAACCAAGTTTCACGCATAGGGGACATATTCAATATAGTGAAAATCGGGAATTGCGGATTCATTGTCTACAAAAAGAAAAAAAAAACATGTGACATAGTATACTTAAAAAGAATATTTATTTTATAAAGGTTTTAAATTTACCCGCTCAGCTCGTTCGCAAAGGTCATCAAAATCTTGAGGTCTTTGGCACAAAAATCCCAAAAGCATAGAGGGATCCGTTTCGCTAATGTCCATTGTTCGAACAATTGTAGAGTGGTAATCCTTAATAAATGTTATGCTGTGTTAATAACCATGAAAAAAATAGCTATTGCACATACAAATCAAATTAATAAAATACATACTTCAAGCGGAAATTCTGTGGTTTTATTGAGATTTATTGCAGGTCGAACAAAGTGTGGATCAAGATATAAGAGTTCATCATCTAACCATATATGAATAAGTTGAGCGATTGTAGATTATCAATGATAAAAATATACTATATATTATTCTGTAAGCATACCCTGAACGGCTACAAAATATAAAGACTTTCTTGGTCTACCGCCTGCGATTCCCAAGAATTGAGGGAATGTAAAAAGAGTCTTGAAATTGTTACATATCAAGAAATGTATTAATAACCAATATATTTTTGTAATTATTAATATTAATACAATAGAATTTTTTATGCATAAATACCTTCAAGTTTCCAAAATAACTTGGATTAAATCTATCAGTACCCAATCTAAAAAAAAATTTAAAGTTGTAAAATTTTTACACAAAACTGATGTAAAAAAATAAGAGGCTAAATACAAACCTAACAGAAAGTAATATAAGTATAGGTTTCCATTCCTTTTGCTCACTGAATAAATTATTATCATATTCTCCCATAGCTATATTAATAACCTCCGTCCTATATATAGTGTTATCTGCTGGAATGTGAATAGTTAGCGGACATTCTTTATGATTCAAAGATAATCTCCTGTAATAAAGTTTATTAAAAACAATTAACATAGATAAAAATGATAAAAGATAATATGAATTTTTGAATAGATCCTACTTTAATACGTGTGCTACTGTAGCAGGACCAAACCAATCTCCAATCTTCTTATCCAAAGCAATTCCCGTACGTGCAATGTTATGAATAGAATAGTATTGTTCAGGCTCTGGACCATCCATAAACCATCGCAAAATCTTTTAAATATATAAGAAATAATATTAATATTAAAAATATGGATATGATCAATAACCGATCCATATATAATTATAATACCTTGCGATATATTAATTTGTCAGATTCTTTTTGGTCATTATGTAATCGCCAGTCTATATGAAATAAATGGCCATAAATAAATAAAAAATATAAAAATGGATATATCATCATATTAATTTTACATATTAATTTTACAAAGTATAATTGTAATACATCATATTTAGTAAACAAAATGTACCTCTCCCTAAAAGGGTCCACAAAAACCCTTGAGCTAGTAAACTCTGACCAGTTCTATGCATACAACCCCAACCCGTATCGGTAGTATGAAAAGCTGGCTCGATAGGAAGAAAATCTTTTCGATAACAACAAAAAATTCTTGATTGAAAATCCAAATAAAAGTCCAACAATTTTTTTTGGTTTGGTGACAATGAGCTAAATGAGTCAGGTTTATAAAGACTAGTTGGAGTCGATATTGATTGAAATGAACTGGTTGATCTAACAGATCCAGCGTCAGATATCTTTCTTTTATGCAAAGAATCTGTATTAGCTTGCAAGTTAGTTTGTTGTATATTATCATCAGAGAAACCTTTATCGTTTTTATTATCTAAATTAAAATATTTAATGCCTTTTTGTGAAATAGACTCTCTTGTCACAGTTTCCACAGAAACATTATCACCCGAAAGTGCATCCAATTCAACATCATCAATTCTTGAATTGATATCACCGTCATCACTCTCACCAGAGCTATATATTACATCTTCAGGATAAGAAATTTCGGCGATTTGATTTCTAGAATTATCAATATCTTCAAAACTTGTGTACTTAAGCCTTGATTCATTTCCAGAAAATTTAGAATCCACATCACCTTCTATTTCAGCATGTGGATATAATTTTCGAGAAGAATTACCAAGTTTATTTTTCTCCTTACCAGAGAAAATTCCTGCAAAAGTCATTCGACGAGGCTTTTTTGGTTTTGATGAAAAGATACCGTGAGCAGTGAAATTTGAAGATTCAACGGCTTGATTTGAATTTGAATTTGAGGTTGAATTTGAAAATTTTTGTAAAAAATTTGGAGCAATTATTGAAGAACGTTTTTGATTAGGAGTTTGTAAAAGATTATTTGTTGGAGGGGAATTTATTGGATTATCAGATTGAATTATGGAAGAAGATTTTGAATCGATTTGTGAAATATCAGGAGAATCGGACTTTTTAGTAAATGAAAACGAATGTAACCGTCTACCACCTTGCCTATACACAGGATTCGAAGAAGTTGAATTAACACGATTCTCAGTATTTGAAAGGGATAAGTCAGGAAAAGATTTATTTTCAGGGGGAGATTTTTGGGAGAAAGATAATGTCCTTAAACGTTGGATAACTATATTTGGGCCGGTCACCGACGAATTAGGAGTAACCCTTGGAGTTGGTTTTGGATGAGGTACACCTAAATGTTGGCCGTCAACACCATATACAGCTTGTGAAAAAGAACGAGATTTGCCTAATTTATGTGATTGAATAGAATCATCATTATGATTTCGATCATTTGCTGACGTATCATCATAATCATTATCTTCTTCAGAAGAACCAAAAACTAAATTTAAAAAAGAAGAAGCTCGACTACTCCGAGCTTTATCATTATCAAACTTCGGAAGGTTGACGGACCCGCAATCCTCTATAAAGCATATAATCATCAATTACGCGAAAAGGTAATTATATTTTGAATACGGATCAATTTAATTATTAATTTACCCGAAAAATTATATTCAATTCCAAGCATCCATATAGAATTTGTTGAATAAATTTGTTTGACCCTTGACCTTTCATCTGATTTCATATATTGAACAAGCTTCGTGTTATAAAACCAATGCCTTTATGGAAAAATGTATTTAGTTGTTGACATAAATGAATGAATGAGAAACTAAGGAAATAATAAACAAATCAACGAATATTTTATGTGAATAGAATCCCGAACATAAAAATAACAGTTATTCTTTTACACATTTTTTTTTTTTTTTTTTTTTTTTTTTTTTTTTTTAAAAAATATAAGACTAACCCCATTTTTTGTAGAAGTTCAGTTGAAGAATTTTTAGGGACATCACAATCATTAGGAAGCTCTTCGCCATTTATTTCTTCAGGAGGCGAACTAGGTGTAAAAATACTTTGCGCAGTAGAAGAGACTTCAGCACGCAAAGAATCTACCGAAAAATCGTCAACACTATCCCATTCCTCTTGACCTGTCATTGTAGGTGGAGACGATGGAGGAGTAAAAATTTTTACGATAGGTTGTACTGGTTGTGACATTGTGAAAAAAAAAATAATTTTTTTTTATCTAATATACGCGCTACTTGAAAAATAAAGTTTTTTTTTGAAGTTCAAGTTAGAACTTGTATTAAGAAAAAAGTTAAAATCAATTTTACATTTTTGACGCATTTAGTTGTGTAAATACATTATTTGAGTCACCCAAGTGGCTTAGTCACAACTGTTCAAAACATGTGACTAAAACATGAAAAGTTTCACAGCATACATCAATAAATCAGTTATATAGATTGTATTAAGAGGCGCGAAGGAAACGTGCATATATATACGAAACAAAACTTATTGAATTAGCCTTTTATTCCATTAATGTAATGGGGGATTTTTTGATTTGGATTGATCGGGCACATGGTTTTTTCCGAAATTCTACTAAATTTGTGAATTTATCGGTTTACATTTTAGTGTTCAAGATTACGCAAATGCTGCGGATCATTCATATCTCTAATCTTGTAATTATATGCTGTATATTATACGAGCGATTTTACCTAAAATAGGATAGTTATTCTTCTTCTGATACGTATTAAAACCAAAAAATATTTTATGAAAAAAAAAGTTTTTTTATTCTTGTCAACTTTACAAGGATTAAAATTTACAAAAATTATACAAGAAGGTTTCATTTTAGTAGTACACTACTGTAGTTACATATTATAATTAACATTAAATAGTTGTGTGACAAATCTAATTCATAGTTGTATACTTCAGTACTTACTGTACCTTGCGTATTTAAATTTCTGAATTTTACAGTACATTAAGCATTTATTACCTTATAAAGCACTCTGTTGTTAATAAAGTTCACTAGTTTTGATAACTTTATGATAATTTAAGATTCATTTAAATGTTATAGTGTGCCATCTAATTGCATAAAGTCCGTCATTTTAAACTTTTTTAGGTAATTTATGGGATGATACTACAGTATTTAACGTTAAGGGAGCATCTAAAAGCATAGTGCGTTCGTGTAATTTAATTATATACGTAATTATGTTCCAAGATAGGTTTAGGTCATTGTTGGCAATTTTTTGCGACCAAACAAAATTTTTGGGCAAGCCAAATGGCCAAGTGACAATACTGGTTTAGGCATAAAGTCCTTGATATAGCCACAACCTTGATATAGTTCTATACAGTGCAAAAAAGCATTGGTATTCGCTATTCATAAAAGCACTAACTTAATATAGGTGCAATATAAAACTTCCTACTTTTTTTATATAAAAATGCAAAAAGTGCCAAATTTAAAACTTTTTATACAGTATAAAACTATTTATATAATCCAACTAAAAAAAAGTCAGTAAAGATATAATTACCTACGTATATTGTAGATAGAGGTACTGTATAAACACCAATACAAATTATAATTTATATTATTATGTTCATATTGTTCTTTTTTTTTTTTTTTTATTTGACATTTTTTATTTGACATTGACACTTAGTCCAAATAATACTATTTAGAATATTCCGAATGGAATATCATTAAACGTAAAATACAGGCAAGATTGAAAGCCGTGTGCGATTATGTGATTTGGATTCTTTAATTAAAGTTAGGGCAAGGGTTAGGATGAGGGTAGGCCTTATGATAAAATTGCTTCCCAACCATTTTTGTTAATGCCCCGAGGTAGGTTTAGGCACTCGTTTCCTGTATTTTTTTACGTATCTCATTTTATTGTTTCGTCGGAATGGCTTTATATCACACGATTGCACACAGCTTTAGACGACCCTAAAACTAGAGTAAAATTCCGAAAAGGCTGAAAAATTTTGGTAAAAGACATGAGTGGGTCATAAATTGATCACCTTTATTCCATGGAAAATCTGTAGATTGGCCGTTATTACACCAGACTAATTTTTAAAAAAATTTTGGATCAATACTATTTGGATTAGTCTTGTCCATATTTTCCATGTCCAAATAAATTTTTATTGAACATTGTCCAAATGCCAACGCTGTAAGTTAACTCGAAAAAATAAAGTGAAATCGTGGAACACTTTTATCACTTTGTAAATTTGAATTTCTGGATATGTTAAAAAAAAATTAAAATTTTTAATTTTAAAATAATAAAAATATTACAAAATTTTAACGTAAAAGTTTGATAAAAATATAACATTTATTATAAAATGCACCTATCATATGTTTTATTTCGTTTTCTAGATTTTTCTGTTTTGAATATAAAATTTTTCGCACAAAATTCTCGAGTTAAGGTTAGGGTTTGGAAAGGGTTTTGGGGGCGTAGAGCATTTTTACTTAGAACATCTTGTACTGATTAATTAGCCAGTTTTTGAGATAATATATAGGTGCGTTTTAGTAATAGTCAAATAAAATACTTATTGTTCTTAAAGTATAATATTCAGGTCAGTCTAAATTCGAATTTTTATATAGTTTATAAGTAAATAATTAAACGTCTCATCTACAAAATTTAGAAAATAAATTATTTACAAAGATTTTTTACATATCATTTTATTGACTCAATTACAGTATTACAGAATTAGACTACAATATCTAACTACAATCTGAATTTTGAGTATCATTAATATTTCCATTATACCACATCAATTCCAACAATGTTTATGACTTTTTTGCACATGGAAAGTACGTCCTTGTTTTCAGTAAAATTTGTTATCATTTTTTTTTTTTTTTTTTTTGAAAGTTTAAAAAAAAAAAAAAATCGTTATTAATATATGTAAAAAAAAAAATCTTACTAATAAGATAATCTGATGCATCTTTCGTCATCGAAATTGATTCTGTCCAAAAAATAAAATAAATCAACATACAAACCGAAGAAAAAAATGCAACAAATAAATTTTTTAAAAAAATACTGTACTTACGCTGCCAGTAAAGTAATTTTTGATTTCGAATTCTGGCAGCCAACCCGATTTTATTACCCTTCCGTAATAATTAGACAATTCATAACAGATAAGTTCTTCCTTTAGTCTTCGTAAATATTATACAACTCTATGGAAATAACCTTTGTATTTTTAAAGGTAATTTGGTCACATATGTCGTTTTCCACATATAAATGTTTGAGACTTGAGGTTCGCATATAATCTTCAATCGATTCTGTTAGCATTTGAATGACGATAACGTAACTTTAAAATAATTATAGAATATAGATATATCATTAAATATCAAATAAAACTATTACAGTACAATAAAAATAAAAAATTATACAATACAAATATCTGTAATATTTACAGAGGAACATTTCTTTAGACGTTGTAGGTACTTTATATATTCTTGTAAGTCATATAAAATTTCTGTTTTTGGTCTACGCGGCATTTTAAAATTATAGCTGGTAGTACTTCCTCATTGCTAGTAGTTGTAACTTCGTCTTTTACAAGGAACGTAACTAAACCTTATTCCTTAAACCGTTTGAAAATCATGCCAAATTTGGGCTGAATTTTACTATAAAAATACTTCTGATATATATTTTTAAAAATTTAATATATTTAAATAAAATTTTTTTTGATAATATTTAAAAATAAGGATTATATTATAGTAGTATTTAATTTTATATTATAA
>CAJVPY010003379.1:0-14219 GCA_910591965.1 Dentiscutata erythropus | reverse complement strand
AAAAAAAAAATTCGAAAAATTGAAAAAATGGGTCGGCGGGTAATGCAAAACGAAAAATTAACTTTGTGTGGCCTAATGACGGCAGCAGAAAATTTTGCACTTAATAATGGGTCAGAACAATATGAAGGGCATTCGGATATAGATTATTCTAGTTACGTATTAATTTATCGCTGATAACATATTTTAACTATATTATAATTTTTGTAGATTCGAGTAATTCGCCATCTACCCCAACTCCAATAAGATCTAATTATGACCACCGTTAAAATCTATTTCTAATTAAGCGGTACCATCTTTATAAATTTTATCTGAACTTAATAATAAGGAAATACAGTATCATTTCCACTATCATTTTTACAGCTGTTTTCAAAAAGATGTGGAAAACGATTTCCATATGCCCATGTGGGGAATCGAAGAATGTGAAAATTCTGCTTAGTAAAAATCCGATTATAGTGGGTTTTAAATACTCTGGAAATCTGTGAAATATCGTGAATTCCCCATAGTATGGTGATCTGTGTCTTCCACAAATTTTTGAAAACGGCTGTAATATGATTTGTAATATGTGGCTATTTTCTATATATAATTTTATAAGTTTTATAAAGTATGAATTTATAATTTTAAAAAATTACAATTTGTATATATCACACAATTTTAATAAACATCTGCGCCAGTCATATGTAATTTTTCCTGTCAATGTATACATAGTACCTACCGGATAAAAATTTTTATTCATCATCCCATATAACTCATCATGCTCTAGTGCCAAATCATTTTAAATTATCATATTAAATATTTACTTTCAAAATCTGCTCAAATCTAACCATTATCTAGGTATTCCGTTCCTGGTTTCGCGCGATGCCGTCGCGCAGCTATCTATTATAAGATATTGCAGCTTTAAGTTTTTTACGCAGTATAGTTACACAAAATTTGTAGATCGGATATCATTCCGTAAATCGATCTCAATAAGTAACTTACCTTGAACCGATTTGGTTAGAATCGGTCTCAAGCAAATTACCAGTTTTTAAGGAGATTTTTTTTTAAAAAAAGTTATTAATAAAATTTCTCAGAGCATTTTCAAGGTAGGGAATCAAGCGATTATACTTCTCTAGAACTAGCAATATGTTAAATTATTTAAGGACCGATTGGGACCGGTTAGGACGGATTAGCACCCTGGTTTTTATTAAGTTATTAAAATTTTTATTGTAAATAGGTTCTGTAAAAAGATTTTTACGGTATCACATGATTGAAATTATGATAATTTAGAATAGAAGAAAGTTTGTAAAAAATTTCTATAGTTTTCACAGTAGAGGTACTATTATTTCTATGTGGGCTAACACGACCTTAATCACATACTTGGTCATCAGAATAGCAAATGAGTCTGTAACAAACTTAACTATTGTAACGATTAATTTTTTCTGTGTCTCCTCACTTCCGTATTTGTATAATTCTTTAAGCCGTCACTCACCTTCCATAATTGTACCATCATAGTCATGTTAATCTTACCTTAGTAATATTAGGCATTATTATGTATTCTTGGTGGCTTAACTCATGCAAGAGCGTCTACGTTCAAAATAGAGCGTATACGTGATTGCACTAATTTGTAATCATTGCGCCGTGGAATCTACAGCGTAAGCGTTGAGATCCCATGATGACAATCTGTAAAATTAGAATGTATATAAGAGTGCGTCTTCATCCTTAGTTGAGGATAACATTCGCTCTCCTAAAATTCCTCAATAAATAAAGATTATATATATTCACATTCTTTTTTATAATAAATGCCCAATAAATCATGAATATCCGAATACCATAATTTTTCACCCAATTCATGTGACCCTTCTAACGTCAACCATCGGAGTTAAACTCGGCATGACAATAACAAGCCCTCCCTTACGATGGTTACACTATATTTAGTAATTTAGTTCTGTAGCAGAATAATTTATAGTAATCGTAGGCAAGTTCTATAATAGAATTTTTCTATAATAATTCATAGCATATTGAAAATGCTGAATAAGATGGATGGCGTGAATGCGCCGCCATCGTACTAGTTTTATTAATGCATAAACGATAACAGATTTGACGCGTCTCAAAATTGAATTTCAATTCGACACAATTTTAATTTATATTTAAATTCGGATGTATAACGTAGAAGATAGGACATGAAAATTTCGAGATCCTTTATATAAATACAGTGAGAATAATGAGTTATTACAATTGCGTTTTTATTTAATAAGAGACAATGTACAATGTACAGAACTTTATTTAATAGAGAATAATTAGCAAACAATACATTTTGCTTAATAAAAATAACAATACATTTTATTAAATGAAGAATGACCAACACTGCATTAATAAATTAGAAATATATTAGATAAAAAGATATCGAGGTATAAAAACGCTCACCAAAAGTATTTAATATGCCAAATACTTGCAATAAGTCCTTCGCACTAAAAGTGCAAACCAGAAATTTTAAATATTAGGTCTCTCGTAGTATAGTTTAAATTGTATTCCTTTAATTAAAAATTATTTTTTTCGCTTATGATAGATAAAGATTTTCGTTGAAAACCAATACTCGTGTAAAATCAAAAATCCTACCAAAACATAAACGAATGAGATAAATAGTGAATTTTTAATTATAATTAACTTCCAGTAACACATTCGATTTTCATAGCATTCTGTGTGCAGCTTTTTTGCCTTACAATACAACTTTTATATTCAGAATAAATCTTTTTTAAAAAAATATTGTCAAAAAATACTATTGGGTTAACGGTAAGGGGTCAAACTGAAAGTTGATAACATTAAATCATCTATTTGGAACGAAAACTTTAATCGATTATTGGCACTGCAAATTGCATAATATATTGTACTACATTTGGGAGGGCCACCTTGGCTAACTCGGCCTTATTTGACCGATTTTTGATAAGCTGAATACGATAAGTAGAAAATAAATAAGGCAATTCATAGGTTTCCTTACTGTATCATCACTCATTTTTATTAATTATGTTGTGACAAAACACTCGCTTAAACAAAAAAAAAAAATTATCAAATTTAATTATGTTATTGAAACATTTTACGTTTAAAAATTATGATCACAACGATTTATTTAAAGAAATATGGCAACTATTTGAAAATAATTATAAATAGTAATTATACGAATATTGATTTTATTGGCTTGAATAAGCAATATTTTGTTTTGTGAATTTGGGAAAGTCTCAAATTTTAGTCATTGATATTTAGTCTATTATACTTAAATAGTATTATCTCTAATAATGAATGAGCTCTAATTTAGCATCTCAAATAACAAGGTAGTGAAACGAATATTTACCAATCATGAAATAGATTCCTGCACAATTTTCATATATATTAATGGGTCCTCTACACGCATTCATTTTTACTTGTTCAAACTTATATATTTACAGTCAATATATCTTATCCTTAATATAAATTGACAGTATTTGATTCATAGCGTGTATACACTTACTAAGAAACTTTAATTCATGTAATCCAGAATAACCTAATAAAAAATGGGAAACAAAATATCTCGTCGAATTATAAAGAGAAAAAAATCTACACGAACTAATTCATCTAGAGAATCAAGTACAATTTCATCTAGAGCTAGCAGTTCCAATCTTCAATTAACGCCGCAATTGAGGACTGTAGCCGGTCGACCTTATTTTGATGAAAGCTTTTCCTCTTATATTGTAAGTTATTTTAAAATCAATGGATTCTTTTTTTCAAACTTACAAATACTTAGGCATTTTCCGGTAAAGTATCCTGCAGATTGGGAAGAAGCTGATAGAATTCAAGCGCTTCATTTCGTTCTGAAACACATATTTAATGGAAATTACTGTGCAAAACTTTCAGATATTATTAAGCCTGGAAGCAAAATTTTGGCAAGTATTCAAAATTTCATTATTCATATTTAATACGTATATTGAATCTTAAATAATTTTTATTTATAGGATATTGGATGTGGACCCGGACACTGGAGGTAATCTTATAGCTATTTTCAAATATAATATAGAATATTAATTTCCTAATTATTTAAATTATCGTGTATTAATTAGCTTCGAAATAGCACAAGAATTTCCCGAAGCAGATGTCTATGGCATAGACATAATGTCATCCTTTCCAAACCAGATAAAACCTAATAACTGTTACTTTCAAACATGTGACATACTTGAAGGTTTACCATTTGATGATAATGAGTTCGATTATGTTTTTATGAGACATATGAATGTATCGATAAAGAAAGATCAATGGCTGCCAGTATTAAAAGATATAAAGAGAGTGATGAAACCTGGTGGTGTTATTGAAAGTGTAGAGCTTAATTGTTTTCGTAAGTGTCCAGTCAAAAAATGGGAGATATATATTAAAATAACTATGTAGTTATTCCTCATTTTCTTATAAAATAGCATACTCTACGGGTCCGGTTCAGACTCAATTTATGAATAAAATGAGTACGTATTCTTTTTTTCAAACATTGTTAAATCAAAATTTAATTTTTTTATAATATCAATTTTAGATGAAGCAATGATCGAAGTTTTAGATATGGATCTCCAATTTAAGCTTGAACCGATGTTTAAAGATTTAGAATTTCAAAATGTAACAAGCATTAGTAAATATATATCACTTGGAAAGTAAGTTATACGTTTTCTTAAGAAATTCGTAATTAATTTATAAAAAAATTAATTGATTGCTTTCTTTAATTAAAAAAAAAAAAAAAAAAGATGGGATGAAAATACTGGAAAAATTGGTCAAATATGGACTACAAATACGTATCAAATGGGAGAGTCAGTTAAATCAATATTAGCGCCAGTGATGAACCTAACCGAGGATGAATGGGATCGGTTGCAAAAAATAATGTATTTTGAAGAGATTGATAAATATCATTCATATCAAGAACATTATATCGTTTTGGCTACTAAAGATAGTTAAAAATTTTTTTTCAATATTTATATATATGTTATAAGAGGATTAAAAAATCCAATTCTATGCTCTGCTTAACAATAAGAATACACATAATTTTAAGCTATAATTCAGTCACTGTATGTGATTAAAAATAAATATATGAGGATTAAAAATCCAATTTTATGCTCTACTTAACAATAAGAATACACATAATTTTAAACTATAATTTAATCACTTATGCTATTAAAAATAAATATATAGTTAATATATTCTTATGAAAGATAAGGCGAAACCAACTGGATTCTGTGTTTTACATTACCCCTCTCTCCCCTCCGGAAGAGGGGAGAATTTGTAGTTTACATAGTAAAATTTTCAAAAATTTTTTTTAAAAAAAATTTTTTCTGAATTGATCCGTGACTGTATAAAATTCTTCCGAAATATCCCGTAGCCCTATGTATATTTATCAAAATTTTTTACTATGATGGAGGGACCCCAGAGGAGGGGGGGGTGGGGGTAATGTAAAACACAGAATCCAGTTGGTCTCGCCTAAAACGTTTTTACGTACGTACGTACGTCTATTTCGACGACCCTTGCATTTTTGTGTTACATATGCACTCTAATCTATTTTTTTAAAAAATTCAAATCTTGAGCTACTTGTATTCAGATGCGCTAATAATTAATTTGTTACACATGTGTGCAGGTAAAAAAAAAAACCTTCCTTGTACGGGCGGTATTGATGCAGTTTGTCTATATAAATTTTTCTTGTACGTACGTACTGCACATTATTTTTTGCGGCTTAATAAATTTTAAATACATATATGTACGTACATTTATTTTTATAGTAAAAACTTTTTTAATAAAAAGATCTTTCATGTGTGCACCTTGTATAGGTTAAACCAATGTTACATTTTTATGGGTTAGAGATGCAATTATGGTCATTTGTTTATATAAATATCAAAAATACAAGTTATATGATATGTAGATCATTATACTCGCCCCTTTATTTGTTTGTACCGGTAATACAAAAAAATTCTTATTAAGCTCAAATTTTAATTATCCGGATTATCCGGACATAGAATTTGAATAAGTGTGCCAATCGAAAAGTTTCAATTCTCTTGGTATACTAACTAAAAATGTCGAGAATGAAATTTTTCATTTATTTCTGTATCTCAACATCAACGTCCTAACCTTAAACTTCTATAGTACTTTATAATAATTTTCCTTCTTTGGTGTGTATTATCGACATAAAATTTGAAAAATTGTACTACCCTTAATAATCTATAATAGTAGTCTATTGTCCCCTCGAATTGGAAACTAGAAGGCAAATGTAACACAAACCTTAATATCAAATCTATCACGAGAAACTAAATATCAGTAGATCTTGACAAATGAGTACTTCTTATTACCTTATTTTCATCTTAATTGATAGCAATAACCGAAATTATATTTCCATTAATCATGAGTTTTTAAGCAGTTCTAAACTAAACAATATGACTAATACTGTAATAAGCAAATAAAAAATATAAAGCAATACTACAGAAGTAGACTAGTGGCGACAGAAAAATGTCGAGATCACCGCAATCAATGATATATATGAAACTAAATCAGCTAACGCTAAATCACAATTCAATTTTAGCCCAGAAATATGTTAACAAATTTTATTGGAAGATCACCAATAATGTGATCTCGACATTTTTCTGCCACCACTAGTTACAGTCAGATTAGGGTTGTTAAAACTTATCTGACAGTTTAAGTTTACACAGTAGTTACGTGTAAATTACTGTAATTACATGTAAATTATTGTATCTTACTGTAAGTAATATTAAGTTAAGTTACAGTAACTTACATGTAAGTTAACGAATCTACGTTAGACGCTATGTCTCCTACAGCAGCCACTGAAAGAATCCTAATTGAAAATTTAATATTTAAATTATGATTTGACGTAAAAATTAATTTGACGTACACTATTACTAAGAATGTTATTATTTAATTTATTGATTTTATTTGTTTAATAACTACTCTTTTGTTCTATATACAGTAAGTAATGAAGAATACTACCATAAAAGGTCATGTTAAAGATCCTCCATATATTAGATTATCTATGAATCACAGGATCTCTATTAAATAAATGCAGATGTTTTTAAAATCTAGACTGCTTTTAATAAAAATAATTGTCGGTAAACCATTTATCATCGATGTCATCAAACATCCCGAATATTGTGAATCATTGTGGCTTCGCCACAATGCTACATAATATATTTGTTGATCCGTGATGTTTAATATTATCTATGATAAAACGTCAAATAATTATTTCGGACCTCTACCTTTTTTGATAATTCCGACAATGCGAGAACAGATCTTTTAAGCAAAAAAATAATAAAGATACGATAAATTACGAAATAACGCGCAAGGGTGTAACTTCGAATTTTGGCCAATATTTGAAATAATGCCCCTATTTCGCGCTTGTACGGTCTTTTAAGCAAAAAAATATAAATATTAATATTCTTCATAGATATTTGTTTAATTTAAAAATAAAACACGGATACATTCAAACATTATTCCAACTCTCATAATTCATCATGAATCAGAAATACTTAATTGGATTGCATGTATTTTTTTTCCTTATACTTGCTGAAAAAACTTATGGATGCTATCCTGTTGGAGATGGTGTATAGCGCGTGTGTTAATTTTCAATTTATTATTATTCGCTATTCTTTGGGTAAAAAATAAATAATTTTTTTTTTTTTATTTAAGCCTTAGGTGAAGATCTCTGCGGTGCTAAGATTCTAGATGCTAATTTGTATCAAATTCAACACTCACTATCACGGTTGTTGGTAGAAAAGTTCGGCGTGATGGTATTAATGTAGCACCACATGCATTAGGCCACCTTACCATGCATGATGATACTGGTAACAGTGGGAAATTTCTAAGAAATTCAAAATTCGTTAATGGCTATATTTGTACTTCTGATGATCCTTCACAACAAAAGAATCCCTTCACATATTCTGTGCAATTTGATTTAAGACACCTACAGGTGGAACTTGGTTTGATGTTTGGGTTTCAGTGTATTGGGATTGTGTTATTCGTTCAAAGCAATCTATATATTGTTGGACTGAGTATATACACTATAGAGGTTATGTAAAATAAAAACGTTTGATATAGTTTTCTTAAATTGGGTACGACTCAGTGTTGAAAATTAATGTGCGGAAAGGGCGGAACGCACGTCAAAAAAATTTTCCGCGCCTTAAAGATCAACAATATGTGCGCAAAGCGCTCGTGGGTTTTAAGATTCTGAGCGGAATGCGCACATTAAAATTTTTAAATTCATATTTGTAATAAGCTTTGATGTGCGCTATATTTTTTATGCAACTAACTTACGTTTAATTAATATTAATAATCGAAATAAAACATATTGAATTAAATTATATCTTTAATTTTTATCGATATTAAAGTTATATTGATTTAAAAAATGGATAAATTTGTTATACTACATACCAAAAGGGCTAGTTAAATATTAATAAATTAAATTGTATTGCATAAATAAATAAATAAAGATCTATTTTAGCACTATCTGCTGTTATCTTATAAATTAATTGCGCGATATATATATATATTTAAGCTATTTGTTTTGCGTACGTTTAAAAAAAGCTCATGTGCGCTGTAGCGCACCAAGATAAATATGTAATGTGCGGCCCGCCCACAACCCTGATGCTGAATTTTCAACACTGGTACGACTATTTTGTGTATCAGTTTCTATAAATAAGTAGCTGTGTGACATTGTCGCGCTAAACCAGGACGGATGAATATAAGCTTAATCTAGAAAATGTTGAACAACTCCAACACAGAATAGTTATGTATAGCTTCAGATAAATAAATATCGAGTACAACATAACTATATTGATATGAAGAAATATCATAAGATTTTTAGATGTATATAGTATAGAGTGTAAAAAATACCTCTTTAAAAAGCATAACATACTAATCCACTAATGCTAACCCTAATAATACAAAACGCCGAGTAGATATTAAAAATAGGGGTATTCCGCACCCCATACCGTACAGTTCTGGTCATACTAATCTGCATAATTAAAAATATTCTTGACAGATGATAATTAAACAGATTAATGTGAATAAGAAGCTAAATACTGTATTTTTGTGTAATAACGCACACCTGTGCGTTATTTTGAGCACCTGTGCGTTATTTCGAGACGCACATGTGCGATATTTCAGATCAATATTGCCAAAATTTAATAGACATGTGGCTATAATTATATTTATAGTGAAACTCTTAGTGGAGGGGGTGCGTTATTTCGGGATGCACATGTGCGTTATTTTGAGGCAAATAGGCAATTTTTAAAAAAGTGGCAATTTTGAAATAACGCACATGTGCGTTATTACACGAAAATACGGTAAGAGGTAAACAGCTCATATTAAATACTTAGATCAATTAAACAAATAAATAATCACTAAACTTAGAGACTAAAGGTGCTCTCAATGTGATGAGCTAGTTCCCAAGATCATGCAGAAAGTACTACGATTAATTGAAGCGATCCTTGCTGTAATTTTGCTAAATATTCATATCATAAAATGCTGATAATAAAATTTAGCCAATCAGAACATGTCTATAACAAAAAAAGGCGGGTTTAGCTTTTATTTTCATTGAGATTAGAGCTGTGACCCAGGTCAAAAAATAGTGACCCAGGTTTGACCCGAGTCAGCCATTTTCGACCGAGTTGACTCTTGTCAATAGTCACATAGGTTAAGCTTGAAAATATATTTTAAAATATAACCATTTTAACTCAGAAAATCTCAGGTTTTGTGTCAAAAAAACTTCAACCTTGCTTGTAATTAGAGTTCTTTCATTTTCTACATCGGAAAAACCTGGTTATTGCAATCTATCTGTTCATTTAACTGACCCATTTGACCTGGGTTAACCCAATTTTTGACCTGTGACCTGTTAAAATTCTGACTCGTACAGGTCAAGCCAACCCGGGTAATAGCTCTAATTGAGATAATGAACTACTTACCAGTTAAACTATTTTCTACAAATTAGAAATTGAGTTTTGACCTATTAATTATGTGCTTGAGAGAATTTTAAATCAATACGAATAAAATTTAAATGAGAAATTAATTAATATATTGAATAGTAATGTTCAATTGATTAAATAAGAAAAAATATTATGTGAAAACTTGACATTAAATGATGAAGTGTTTATAGACAAATTTCAGCTTATTAAAGATTTTTAGATCTGTTAATACTTGTATGGCTTCTTTAAATACTATTTTTGCTTTAAAAACATTATTACTGTAGCTACGTAATAATATTTAATACAATGTTACTACAGTTAGTGTTAGTAGTCAGTTTCTAAATATCAACTAACTAAGCTGATAATATAAAATTTAGCTTAGTTAGCTTAGCCATGATCATATAAAAGTAAAATTTTACATTTAAAAATTTTTTTATTGATGATACATAAGTTAACAAGAAAACTGATACATATTTGATGTGTAAATAAAGTTCTTTATTATAATCAGCAAAAATTTTTTTTTATCATTATTAGTTTCTTACTAATATAAATTGAAACAATTGCCCATTTCAGAGCACTATACTGTATACTGTAAATGAGCGGATGGCTAATAAAAATATTCAACTAATCTTTTGTTTAATTATATCCACATTTATCGTATATTTAATAAAGGATTTTCAAAAATGGTTTTTCATATATTTAGTATAGTATTAAATTGTAAATGAATTTGAGTATAGAAAGTTGACTAAGCCGATCTTTGAAAAAATTGATTAAGTCGACTAATGTGCCATTGACTACAAACACTAACCGCAGTACTGTATTGTCTACTGCAACTGTACAAGTTATGCTCTAATCATGACACAAGTTGTGGCTTCAAAAACTGAGAAGCCATGACTTTAAAAGGCTTATTCAGTTGTAGCTAAAACCAGTTTCAGATAAGCTTTTGAAGCCAGTTGATAATAAATCCATATTTGAAAATAAAAAAAAAGCACATTTTTACAAATGATCGTCATTCATTTTAATTGAGACAACTAGAACATGATCATGCAGATGACTTCGCCGCTGGTTTCAATTATTATGTGTAGAGGCTAATTGTATTTTCATATTTAAAATAATTCAAATAAAATAATGAAGTGTAACTTAATAGTAAAGATTCACAACTTGAATAATCTATTTCTAATATCTCAGTTTATAAATATTTATTTTTTACTTATAACATATTGTTAGTGGCAAAAGGGCAGAAACATGGACTACACAATCACCACCCAAAACACACACAACTAGCACACAATATATTTAATTGGCAGAGGCAGTTACGATTTGGCAGTGCTAAAGCTAAATCAGGTATATTATAGGTAAAGATGACTCTTTATTATTATGCAAACAGTCTCTGCCTGTCCTTTATTAGAGGGCGAAAAGAACCCATATTTATATTGTATTTTGTACATGTGGGGAACAAAATCGAGAACTTTTTCTAATCTAAAACCTAAGCTAATCTAAGCCCACAACCAAAGCATTGTCACCACCACACCTTTTTAGGCGATGTATAGTCAGTGTTTTGCCCTGCTGAGCATCTCATAGTTTTTCTTCTTACGCCTCAGCCAGGAAGTGCATTGTTTTATAGTCTTGGGGCTATATGAATGATATAATTATCGTAGATGCGACCATGACATCTTGATGCTTCTTCAGCATTCTCTTTCTGAATTATTATGCCATTGGGACTTTTTAGGCTTGGTATTTGTTTGGGGCTTTTGGGGGAAAACTAAATTCTTTCAATTTCCCACTGATTTTGTGGTCTCTAATTCGGGTCTTTTGTCATGTTTTTGGGCTCGTGATATCGAATTTGGCATAGTCAGTTTTGTTGGGTTTGCCACCAACAATATACATTTACATAATGAAATTAAATAAAATGAATTCAAATTTCTTGATACCTAAATGCCTTATCTATTTTAATTGGTATAAATAAAACAAAGTTAATGAAATTGTATAAGAATTCATGAATTTAACGAATTAGAATCTTCACAAATTAATTTAGATAAAATGAATAAAATAAAATGGTTACGTGTTATTTCACCGACAGTTTAGTTCACTGACAATTAATTCACTGACAAGTTGACAATTAACTTACAGACAAGTTTATTTCACCAACAATTATTTCACTGAAGCTCATTTTACCAACAAGAATTTTTTATATATTACACTAATCTTAACTCTAATTCTAATTTGACACTAACAACAATGACCAGAATTACTTTGTCGGTGAAATAAGCTGTCAATGAAATAATTGTCAGTGAAATGAATTTGTTGGTAAGTTAAATATCGATGAATTGAACTTGTCTGTGAATTAATTGTCAGTAGTACTCCAAATCGGGTCGGGTCAACCCAAAACTCAACCTGAAATTTCAGGTCATATCGGGTTTGTGTTAGAAATATCTGACTCGAAAATTTTGGATCTGGTTTGGTTGAACGTCAAACCAGCCCGAACCTGACCCAACCCGAAAATTATCCAATCTATAGATGCGTGAAATTAGAATTTTATATTTTTTTTTGGTTCTATTAGCAAGTACATATGTATTTTTAAATAATATTTTATAAAACCTAAAAAGACAGTCAAGTGTATACCAATCAGATTTCTTCAAACGATAGACACAATTGTTACTCGATTTTGATTGGTTAGTGGCCGCAGATCTGCAAATTTTGGCCTACATTACATAATGTTTACTAATTTCTAGCCATTGTTAGCTTTTGATTTTTTCATTACAAAAATAGAAATTTTTTGAAATTAATCCCGCATTGTGCTAAAATTTACCCAGGATCAATTTTCACTTAACAGGCTCTGTGGTTTCATTAGTAGAATTCTGAGTAATTCTAGACAAATTTTTTGATTATTGCTTTTAGCCAATCAAAATCGAGAATCTGCCATGAAATTTTGTAAAGTTATTAAGAAAGCTAGAAAAGTATAACGAGAAAATCACATTTTTTAAAAAACCATCGATACGTAACTTGAAATTTCGACTATTATCATAAATGAAACCACATTCTGCGCTCTAATATAAAAAATTCTAATTTCAACCTAACTTTAATAATATTTTTTACTTTTAAATATTACACATATTGAAATTAGTTTGATTCATCGAAGAGATCTAATTGGCACATATTTGATGATATCTCAAGCTAATGAAATTAAAGTCTCTGGTGATACTATTATATACTTTTTTTGACCTTTGAACAAAATATCTCAGCAATTACCTATCTAATTTGATCAAAGTTTGGAAAAACTTAACTGCTGACTTTGTTTTAATAATCGCCCAAATTCTTTTTAACTTCAAACAATAATTTCTCGATAGCAAAATCAGTAAAGTTTTTTATATTAATTTCATGAATCCATAGGATAATAATAAAAAAAACTTTTATTGATTCTGGATATGCAATGCCGATTCTTACGATAGCCAGCTGAGTTTATAAGCATACCATGCTTAGATTTGATTGGCCAATTTCGATGATTATCATTATATGAATTATTAAACGTTTAGGAGCAAAAAGGGCGATTGGATTCATTTTTTAAAAAAAATTTAATATATTAACCCTAAAATTTCAGGTTGGGTTGAAGCATCAGTTGAAGCATCAGTTGAAGCACTAACCCGAAAATTTTCAACCTGACCCGTTTGAAGCACTAATTGCTATTGTTGGCGAAATGCGTACCGCTTAATAAAATAAATATTTGATAATTAGTAGAACTCTAAAATTCTAATTGGGTTCAATTAGCTCACCGATAAACATTATAATTATTGACAATTTATTTACAGATAAGGTTTATTTTACATACAATTAATTTTCAAACTAGAGAAAATACTTAATCTGGATATAAATATATTCGAATTGATATTTTGTTAAAAATTTATAGTAAAACATAGTAATTATATCCAGATACATTCAGATATAAAATAAATCTGGATATAAAAACATAGTAAAATATTAACTCTATCTCAAACATGTTCATTTCATAGACAATATATTTTACCAATAGCTTACTTTACACTAACCTTTAAGTGGTATGCTTTTATTCCAACAATCATGACCAGAATTGCTTTGTATGTGAAATGAGCTGTCGTAAAAATATACCATCCATAAAATAAACATGTCTTTGAATTTATAATTGGTAAAATTAATTTTGTTTTAATTAATTGTCACAGATACTTGATTTATAATAGTGTTCCTATGAACCGAACTGAAACCGAACTTTGGTCAAGTTCAGGTTCAGGTTCAGTTCAATCATGTTCAATA
>CAJVPY010003378.1:0-14220 GCA_910591965.1 Dentiscutata erythropus | reverse complement strand
TTCCTAGGAACTGGGTAGAAAGGATAGCAGATACTTCTAAAGTACAACAACTAGAAATACGATTAGAGTTGAGATTACAGCCTTGACAGGGTGTACAAGAAATAGGAGGTAGAGGATAGTGATTTGAGATTGAAGTGTCAATATTATGTTGCCAGTGTGTTATAGAGATGGTGTTTGTTTGGTGGAAAGTTCTGCGAACTTGGCCGATTACAATTTGTTCATTGTAATAGGATAAAACCCAGGGTTTGTGAGTTTTAGGAATGAGATTGGTTTGATATGCAAAAGAATTAGAGCTTTTAGATTGGAAGTGGGGTAGGATAGCACAAGATAGACTATGTTCGAGGATAGAGTCTTCTAGATAATTAAACCAGAGTGGTTTTTTGCCTTTAGGAATATATAGAATTCTAGGGGATAAGTATAGCCAGTCTAACAAGGTCTTGTTATCTGTGGAGCAGAGTTGCTCTAAGTATAAAATGTGTTTATGTCTTAGTTGTTGTTTGAAGGTATTGTATTTAGGATGGTTAGAAAGAATGTTTTCCAGTGGAGTATTGCTATCATTTATAGTTTTGGGCCAGGAGGAGTCCAAGTTTGCATGTATAGAGATATGTAGATAATTGAAAAGTTGTATGATTTTCAAAGTGGTAGTGTGTTTGTTAGGACCGTCGATGATAGGATGAGGGTGTCGGAGAATATTAGTTGCAGACCAGAGGTTGTTTTGGAGTTGTTGAAGTCGGATATGTGTTGTAGTACCAAGTGTGGAAGAATTATTAATTCTATTAAGAAAATTGCTAGTATAATGTTGTAGTTGTATGTTCTAAATATTATGAATATTATAAAGATTATGGTTGAGAAGTGTGCTGTTAGAAGTGGAGCAGGAAATCGGGGTGGCTGATACTTTGAGGACCATCCCAACCTGGTTACCCAGGTTGTTTAACATCCTATCCTCTGATCTTGGACATGTAGAAGACTAGTTTGTGTTTGTAACCCTTATATGGATTTATCACTGACTAAACTGGTTTGTATTCCTTCAATCCTTACTTCGAACTATTTTTCAAGGGGCCCCAACTCTCTATTCTTCATCCTTTTCCGAATTGAACACCATACTCGGGATTTGCAAGTAGTTCTTCCTAATCTGGTTAGTCCAGAGGTCTTGATGTTCGTACCACTTCTATATCAGGGTCTACCATAGAGGCTTATCTTGTGTTTGCGCCGACATGCACCGGTTTGCATTCCTTTATCCGGGTTTTCCCCAAATAAATGCTCTACTGTAGATTTTGTTACACCACAGTACTCCTAGGAGCAGTACCCCTGGTCCACACTCTTTCGGTTACAGCATACGATGCCACTACAGATTAAGTTGATATATCTGGAAGGGATATACAAGGAGTAGTTTTCAAATTTTTGTCACCGGTAAGATTTGAACCCTAGACCTTGCTACTTGGGGGGTGACAACTCTACCACTTCACTATGTCACCACACCCTACTTGTTCTAAAATTACAAACTTTTATACTAATATTATTAAACAAAAGGCATGTCTAGAATGATATATTCTAATTTTACTTTTTACTACACCAATATATATAGATTAAATATTTTATTTAATATTTAACAACTACAACAAATTTATATACTTAATTGTAGTATTAAGTTTGACTAGTTAAGCTTTAAAATTTATTTACAACAACTTTAATCTCTATTAACTTAAAAAGTTAATACTAGAAAAACTACTAGTTTTTTTTATCAAAGAATTTAAAACAAATATAGTACAAATTATAATAATTTTACATTTACTAAATATACAACTATCTTATAAAGCTAATCTCTGGTCTATCTTTAGGCCAACAAAAAGCATATATATTAATTTAATTTTTTACTTTATGAAATAACTACACTCTATCAAACAAAATTTTAACATACAAATATTATCTGCATCAAACAATTTCTTAATAACAAATTATTACATACCTGATTAGAACTTGTTTTACTATAATATACAAAAAATATCTTGAGAAAAAATTTTACAATAGTTTAAAATAATTACAAATACTGCAAATATACCTACTTTACTTACTTACACCAACACTTTTACTTTTACCTCTATAGCCAATAGCTTTTCTTAGTAGATTTTACAAGTTCCAAGTTATTTGGCAAAATTACAAAGCTTTAATAACAATACTATCAAAATCAAGCACTATATACTTTATCTTATTTATTCTAACTAACTTGCTCTTGTTTTAGATATCTAAAAAAAGATTCTAAACTCAGAACTATTTATTGCTACTTTGCTTTTCCAATAAACAATATCTACAAAATTTAAATAAACTGTTGCAAAAAATTTATACAAGGTTTATTTGTTTATTTTTTTTTCTAAAACAATATAAGCTATCCAGACTTTGCCTATAATTGAATATAGAAACACTTATTGACTCTCTTATATTTTTAAAAAAAATTATATAAAAAATATACATATCTATACTATTTTAAAAAAATCTTTATATTAACTTCACAACCAACTTCAAAAAAAACAAATAACACCAAAATATCCCTGGCTCAAATGTAACTAATCAAGTTTGGTATATTATTAACTTAACTTTCTATCTTCTATATCTACTTTACTTACTTGCAATAATTGGTACAGTAGCTTTATATCAAACTAAATTTATTATTTATAGTGACTAGTAAAATGGTAAGTCTGTTGCTCTAACTAGTGAGACTTCGTATAATATAGCAGATACTGTGAGACAAGGCTTCAAGGCATGGACTTGACTTGGCTAAGTATAACTTTAATTATTTATTTATTCAATAGGTTTATTAACACTAGATCTTTGCCCTTACTATTATTTTAAGTGCCAAAAAGATAAGTTTTTTTTATTAAACTTCTTTTTGGTTTTATATATTTTCTTTATAACTAATAATTTTTGTTTATTTTAAGTTTTTCTTTTCTATTTTTTTCACTATTCCGCCTTTCAAATCATATGACTGTAGGTTTTACTAGACTGGGTAAGTATTATTTTCATTTGTTTAACTTTTACTTTATTGTTTATTATAATTATACTTATCTACCCTTTTGTAACCCAGATTCTGTCACTCTAAAACACTGTATTTTACAATCCTATACCTTCCCCATTTGAGTATATTCATCTTGCTAGGATTGTTTGGGTATTGGGGTACAATTATGCATATTTCACCATTGTGAGATGAATTGTACATATATGACTTGTGGGCCCCAATTGTTATTTGTACAATGTATCATTATGTACAAAGTGTCATGTTATTCTAGTCTGTAATATTATACTAACAAACAGTGGCTTCATGCCAAAATTAATTTTATTCTAGATTTTCTCTTTAATTCAAGCCAGCAACTTTACAAACTCTTTTTAATAATATAATTATTCTCTTAAAGATTTTTATAAATGAAAAAAAAAACAAAACCATATCCAACAATTTATACAAGTATTAACCAATATTAACTGAAACTAACTTTTGAGTATCTAAATTACCAAAATACCCCCTTGAGCTGAAATACATATTCTCAAAAATCTATTCTCAGAACATTTAAAGTCAAAATACTAACTTCTAAATTACCAATGCATTTACATTATAAAAATTTAAAAAACTTACCCCCAACCCTTTCTATGCAAAATGCCCCAAGCATTAAAAGATATAACACACATGCTAACATGTCTACACAGCCAAATCAAACTACACAACATAATAGAAGAAGTAATTAATAAAGTTTGCTATAAAAATAAACTTAAAATCTCAACAGTAGTTAATTTGGCTCAACATCTTACCACTATGTATATCCAATTAAAAGTCTCATTTAGTATTATAAGTTCAGACAATATAGCTCTCTCAAAAGAAAAACAACATTGATTCCACTTATTTATTATAAAATAGCAATAAAAATACACAAATATATATGGAAACCTAGCAAAATAAATCTTCCCCAAGCTCTTTTATCCCTCTAACTCCCCCTAATACTACCATTTTCTTCAACTCTCTAGATAGACAATATTTATTTTGACTAAATAATTTTATATAACATAATATATTATCTTTTAACAACCCATAATCTAGAGATTTTTTCAATCATTCTAGCTAAGAATAGGTTTAGGGTAAATAGACAATTCCTAGCCCTAACTTCAATTCCTTTTCTTAAATTAACAATTTGTATGTTTGTATCTAATTTTACAATTTGAAATAAAGAAATAGAAGAAAAATCTCTCTTATAAAAAATAAAAAAAAAAGAAGTTACATTTTAATTAATTTAAGATTTTTAAAATCATACATATAAACTTATAAACAAAAAGTAATAATTTAACTCTTGTAAATAAAAATTTAAACTGTATCTTTTACAACGTCATAATCATTTGCCGTAAAAATTGTCAAAAAAAATTAGTAGAACGCGAGGTGAAGCAATTTTTTTAAACACCAATAATTCTATCAATTTTGCTGATCTATACATAAAATTTGTATTACTTATTAATTTTTATATGATTAATTAGTATTAGTATACGTAAGACACCCCAATGCGATATGATGCTCATTACGTGAAATATAAAAAATATGTGCAATTATGGTCACGCGGATCAATCAGATCCCAGATTTTAGGATCATTTCGATTGCCGTATAATCATACACTACGTTATATGCATCACTCCGTTCCTGGTATTCGAATCAGGAACCTTTGACTCTAGGGATATGGGAGCCTAGACAACTAGGCTACGGGACCCAAATCCACAACCCAACTTGTGATATAATTAGCAATGAAATTTTTTAATTTTTAATTGCTTACAACAGATTGTTAAATTAATAATTCATTTCTATTGACTAATAATTAAATTATCCAAAACGCATAGAGGATATTGATAATAAGTGATTAATCATAATTTTCAAATTATCGTGGTTTGCAAATTGATGTACCTTTTGATCAAATTTTAAACTGTTACATATAATACGATCACTTGAACGATCATTTGATTGATGTCCGGTTGCACGATTATACAATTATTTATAATCACAACCGGGAAACAATCAGGTTATAGTATGTTATGTGTGTGCAGCAATCTAAAATTCGATCAAAAGAATTAATAATCGATTAATGATGAATTATTCATTTATAATAAAATCATTGGTTGTATCATCTTTCGATAAAACCTTCTATGGATGATTCAGTTATTTAATTGCTTAGAAATTATTGTTAATTATTAATTTAATTTTAATCATTTCAATGATTATACGTATTTTGTCTTTATAAAGTATTATTGTAGTTTTATTTAGTTTACAAAATGTATAAATAACAATAAAATTTTTAATTTAACTTAATACGTTTAAATAAATAATTTATAGGGAAATTTTCTAATCAATACAAATTATATTTGGTTTTATAAAGTTGATCAATCGAAATACCTAATTTATACATGCAACTACGTAAAACTTATTTATAAATAACATGCAACTGAATCCATAACATTACTATGTTATATAATTAATTTTTATTCATTTATGATAAATAATGACAATAGGCACGATGTATCTAAAATATCATCATTTTATAGTAATTATCCTTTGCGTAATATTGATAGTCTCAGAAACAAATGCAACTTCCTATGCTGTAGATGCTGGAGACCCGCATGGAGTTCAAGCAGTTTCTGCTTGGTCATGCGCTAAAGCGAGCGGCTTCACTAGGGCTATTATCGAATGTTACAGGTAAAGAACACTATTTATTCATTTTTAAATATAATTTCTTCTATTTTATAATTTATTTAATTATGTTTCATTATTCAGCGAGTATTGTAGTCAAGGTGGAGGTGTTTCTTCCAGCTGCCTTGGCAACTATAAAAATGCTGTTGCAGCCGGTTACAAGTACATTGATCTCTATTTTTACCCTTGCACTGGAGCTGCGTATAATTGCAAGTCACCACAAACGCAGGTTAATGAGCTTGTTACATTCGTCAATCAAAATAAGATGCTAGTGCAAACTATCTGGATCGACTTTGAAAATGATACAACTACTTGCACTAAAAGTTGGTCTCAAGACACAGCAAGTAACCTTGCGCTGGCAAAACAATTTACAAATGCTGCTAAGACAACTTTGTGGAATTGGGTAAAGTTTTGTAGTCATATTTAAAATAGCAAGTTATAATATGCTTATTTAAGTATATAATTTCAAGGGCATATATTCGACAAATTATGAATGGACAAAGCTTTTTGGTAGCGCACAAGCCGTCGTTGATAGCAGCTTTAAAATCTGGTATGCGGTAAGTTAACATAACTTCTGTTATACTAATCACATTATAAATATCGTAGAAACTTTACATATTACTTTACAAATGAATTTTTATATAGGATTTTCAAAATCCTTCACAGCCAAACTATGATGACTGGAATAGTTTAGCATTTGGCGGCTTTAGTACTCCTTCAGGAAAGGTAATAATATTGCATCGCTCAAAATCTTTACGAAAATGCATTCATCTATGTTTTATTTTTTAGCAATATGCAGACAGCGGCAGTAATTGTGGCATTTATGATCTTAGTATTTTCACTTATAGTACCGGCGCTCAGGAGTAAGAATAATCGTCTTAATAAAGGCATCAAATTAATATTGTGCCCAATTTTTTATTTATTATTTAAGTCTAACGTGATGCACAAATTTGTGACAAATTGTGATATACATACCTTATTTACTAAATTTAATAAATTAAACTAGGCGCTTTAAATGTTTAAAGGGGGTTATAATAGAGTATACTATATCGCACTGTAGTAAAATTCTCAAATTTGTCAATTTCATATTATAATTTATAGCAAAACAGGTAAATTTTGTATTATTAATGAGAAATTGTTTGGTGTTTATTTTGTAGCCTTTACATATTTTGTAGTTTTATTAGTAGTGATTTTATATACTTCAGATTATGTATAAAATTTTATTACTTCTATCTTTTATTTTACATTTAAGTAGCTACTTATTGCCTTATTTTTTGTTTACTTCATTTTACTTTTTTTAACTATTTTATAATATGTCATTTATTTATCATTTTTATTTATTATAGCATGATACGACAACTCTATATATGATTAAATTTGCAGAATTATGTGATTTTTAATAAGTATGTAGATAATTTGTGTTGTTTTATAATGGAATTGATATAATTTTGTTATGAGTTATTGAAAAAATTATGCTATAGAGTTTTTGCTAGCTATTCTAGTAATCACAATAAGTGATTAAGATGAGATAATTTGTATCACAATAATTATAATTACTATTGTGAGTTACTGTAAATAATTTCATACAGAGCTTGCTATTTTAGTAATATAGTTAAAATTAAGTTATTTTACATTGGAATTATTGTGATTTTTTTATTATTTATCGTAGTAAAAAAATCTACTAATTATTCCAGTATTTATAATATATTGTTAAGTTTGAGTTAGTATATTTTGAGTGTTTCAAATTGAGCTGGCTCAAATAGGCTTACTTGATATTTCTATTGGTTTATTGAAATTATTTAATTTTTATATTATATAATATATAAAAATATTATTTATTTATATAATTTATATAATATGTTATATGGCTTATAAGTTAAATAAGTCTTAAATAAGCCAATAGGTTGTAAATAAGCCTAATTGGCTAGCTCAATTTGAAACATTAATATTTTATAATTGTTATTATTTTAAATAATTTGTTATAGCTATTTTGGTTACTACTATAAGTACTTAGCAATTAGGTTATTATTTATTTGTAAATTATTAAAAAAATTCTGTTATAAAGCTTAATTTTCTGGCTAAAAACTTTATTTGGAATTTTTATAATTTTTATTATAAGCTATTGTAAGCAAAATTCTGTTACAAAATTACTGCTATTTCAATACTATAATATAAAATTAAGTTTGAGTAGCTTGTATTAAAGCCGCTATAAATAATTTTTTTACAGAACTTACTTGCTATTTTGGTTATCATTATTGCTTGGCAAAGTTAACCCTTTTTTTGATATTTAAATATATAAATATTGAGCTAACTTTTAAATTAACAGCAATTTATTATTGTATTGTTATATTGCTATATTGATTTAAAAGCCAGATTATTATATAAATTTGAGTATAAATAAATATTTAATTTTGCTAAGCACTAGTAATCATAATATATAGTTAGTTTGTATCAAAATTGTTATGTATTTTTATTATATAATTTATACTATATATAAATAATTTTGTTATTTTCTATTTCTATTCTAATTAAGACAAATTATATTGAAATTATCATATTTTTATTGTAAATTAATATAAATAGTTATTTACTATTATAATAAATATAATATATAGTTAAGTTTAATTTAGTTTGCATTAAAATTGGCATAATTCTTATTTTTTTTTTCCAGTGCTAAGGTAATCTCTTTAGTTATATTTTTTTATTAGAAATATTATTTTGATTACAATAAAAATATATTTAGCTACTCGAATAACTTTTGGCTACTAATTTAAGTAGTTTTTTTATCTAGTTTTACACTAGCTACCATATCTATAATCTAACTAAAAAGTTATTTATTTAAACTCTCTAGTTAATAACAAGAATACAACTAGCCACATGTATAACTTTTGGTCACCTATTTAAATGGGTTTGCACTATTTTTACTATACCTGCAACTTGACTAGGAGGTTGCTTATTTAAACCTTCTAATTATAATCTTAATTTTACCAAGTAGAATCTCTATCCTTTAATACCAAAAGTGGGTGGGCTTATAGATTTTGAATATGCTTTAGAACTTAAACCTATTAGTAACTTTTATATTCTATTTTAGTTAACCCAGTTATTGCAATTGCCAAGATTTTTATTTGCAGTTTGGAATATCATAAACCAATATGCTTTTGTAAGGTTTATTTCTACTCTAGTACTTATATTTAGACTTTTATTTGTCTACAGGTTTTTACTAGTCATTTTCTTGTTTCTAACTAATAACCCAAAAGATTTTGATCTTATTTTAGCTTTAGATATTTTGTGGCTAGTCTTACTTGGTATATATGTTCAAAGCATATATATTTTTTTCCAATATAATAAATACTAGTAGTCTGGTTAGTAGATCTCCCACTTAAAGATCTGTTGTTGCTCAGTTTTCTGATCTCAGTTCTTGCTTCTAAATTTGGCTTTCTAGTAGTACTGTTAAAAGTATTCACTACTTTCTTACTCAGGTTTTTTTAAATGGGTTTCAATCATTTTGGGTTCTTGGCATTTATGTGCTAAAGCTTCTATTATAGATAGTATTACCAATATTGCAGATTTTAAATCTAACTAATTAACAAATAATTATTACCAAACACAGGCTTATTTTTCAAAATTATTATCTTTGAAATTCAAACTCTAGATCTGCCATTTGGTAAGTAACAACTAGACAACTTCACTAAGCTACCACACTCTTGGCATAATTCTTATTGTAAGTTACTATAAATAACTTAATTATAAAACTTGTTCTTTCTAGTAACTATAAATAATATTTAAAAATAGTTAGTTTGTATTATAAATAGTATAGATTCTATTGTTATTATAAATTGCTATAAATAATTTATTACAAAAATATATTTGTTTGTATTAAAATTTTTGTAATTTTTATTATTATTAATTATATAAAAAAATTTTATTACAAAACTTACTTTTATTTATATATTAAAATCATTTTGATTTGTATAAATAATTATATTATAAAAAAACTAGCTATTTTAGTAATCGTATTAAGTATTTATATAGTAGTTTGCATTTATTGCAATTTGCAAAATTATTTATTTTGTAAATTTCTACAAATCAATATAATTACATAATTGCTATCTAATTATCAATTATATAAACCAATTTTTAGCAAGTATGTTAGTTTAACAAAAAGTATAAAAGTTATATATTTAAATTAAAATTTTGTAAAAAATTACTTTACAATTACATAATTGAATAACAATCATATAATTGTATAAGTAAGCAATAATCTATACAATTTATTCAAAAATAAATTATTTTGCAAAAGTTAATATAATTTATTTATAAGCTATTAAAGAATTCCAATATAGAATTTATTTATTATTTTAAATAAGTTAACTTGTATTTAGATTATTGTAATTCTCTAGTATACTGTTGTAAACAAAATTTTTGTTGCTATATATTGCTTACTATTTTAGTAATTATAAAATATAATTAAATATTAGCTAGTTTGTATTAAAATTTTATAACTTTATTAAAAGTTATTGTAAATAATTTTGTTATATACTTACTATTCTAATACTACAATCTGCAATTAAGATAAATTATTTTATATTGAAATTGTCTTAATTTTTATTGCTAGTTATTGTAAATAATTTTGTTACAAATTTACTTGCTATTCTATTAACTATAAAATGAATATATTAGTTTGTATTAGAATTAAGCTATTTAAAAAATTTTATTATAGAATTTACTTGATATTTAATAACTACAATATGTAGTTGTAACAAAATAATTTGTATAAAAACTATTATATTTGTATTACAAATTATTATAAAACTTACTATTTAATAATAGTTAAATTTAAAATAGTTTGTATTAAAATTGTTGTAATTTATTATGAGTTAATATAGATAATTTTTGTTATAAATCTTGATATTCTAGCAACTACAATATATAAATAATTTATATTAGTTAATATTGATATAAATATAATTTTTATTTGTATAACTAAAAAAATTCTATTACAAACTTACTTACTATTTTAAGTTAAGTTAGTTTGTATTGAAATAATTATAATTTTTATTGAAAGTATTGTTATAGAACTTACTATTTCAATAATTTTTATTATTAATACTATAAATTTTATTACAAATCCTATATATTATTATTCTTTTAATGTAGCATTAATACATATTATTATTATTATTTATATTTTAGTTAATAGTATTAAATATATATAAAATATATAACACAAAAGTTAATTTTTTTTTAAATTGTAAAGAAATAATTAAGTTCAATATTATTTTATAAAAAACTATAAACAGTATAACTTTAAATATTATAATTTTTATAATATACATTTTTACTATAAAGTTTGGTATATATTTAGTAAATCTCTTAAACATATATTATCTAATTACAAAAATATTGCTATAATTAGAAATAATCTAAAATATTAACTAAAAATTGTATAAATATATTTTTAATATTTCAATAAAATTTATATAATAGAGTATATATCTAATAATAAAATCAAAAGTTATTAAACTTTAAAATTTTATAAATGTAGCCACAAATAAAATAAAAAATTTGAAGGCTATTCAGATATACATATATGTATATATTTGTATTTAAGATGAGGTCTTGTTTATATCTTTATTGAGTAATTTATTTAAGTAATTATATAAAAAACTAAATAAGAACTCAATTCATATACAAATAAATAAATATAAATTATATACAGAAATAAGAGCTTAGACTAATTTATCTGTGATCTAAATCTACTAGAGTAATTAAAGCTTATCTAGATTTAAATAGTTAAGATAGAGTTAGTAGAGATACTGTATTGAATCTACCTAGTAGCCCAGATATCAAATTTACAATTAGATATATATTAGAGTCAAAATATAGTTGGTTAGATAAATTACAAGAGCAATTAAAGTAAAAAGTTGTTTGTATCTATATTTTAAATAAGAAAGTGAGTTAGAAGAGGATTGGGCATAAATGAGATTAGGTATTTGCTATTTTTTTTTCATGTAAAGAATTTAATACAGTAGAATTTCTATATTTGCTTATAGAGTTGGTATAAAATTTTAAGTAGGATCTGAATAATTAGTTGTGAAATAGTTAATTACATAAGATTAAATAATAATAGGAGCTAAATTAGCAAAGTAGAAATAAGATCTTTAAGTATAGAGTAAAGTAAATATGTATAAAAGATAAAAAATAGAGAAAAAAAGAAGAATATAATAAGATAGTATATATTAAATAGTTGAGTTCAGATGGGCTAAGATTAAAATTAAAATTTGAGATATTGAAGAGTTGTTAATTTGTAATAATAAGTTGTAACTAGAACAAGTATACTAGTGCAGTGTATTGAAAAGTCTGGCAAATTGCAATAAAAATAGTTAAAAAAATAAAAATACATGAGGTAATATGTAGTAGAAATATACATATGTAGATAAAATATTAAGTAATAATTCAACTTTAAATAATTTAAGAGAATTTAGTTTGGGGTTGGTAAAGTTGTAGAAACTTTTTTGGTTTTTGTTAAAAAAAAGCCAAGTGGCTTTTTAGTTAATTAAGTTAGAAAAATATAACTATTCTTGATTATGTTTTTGGAATAACTACATAAAGATGGTTTTGGCTTTACTAATATTTTTAATAAAGCATCTTGTAGAACTATTGATAGTATAATTTTTCTATTTAAAAAAAGAGTAGAGGTTGTGATTATTAGTATAGTTAAATAGTGGAGTAGGTGATGATGAGTAGTTATTAATAAAATAGTTTGCTAGATTATTAAAAATATTATTAGAGTGTGCTAGTACTTTGTAAAGAGTTAAATTGATTTGATATACTTTAAAAGAATTAAGAAGTATATGCCAAATAAGCCAGAATTTGAATTTAAAATGTTTAGTTTTAAAATTAGAGCTATTAATAAATTTATTGTATTTAGAGATTACTAATTAGAAGTTTGTAAAAATGCTAATATAATAATTACAAAAAAATATAAAATTGGCAGAATAGCTAGAAGCTTAGCTTTGTATAATGATGGCTAATTAAGAATTTGAGCAGAGATATTATAAATAGCAAGGTTATTCTAAGTTAAACCTAGCCAATATCTATTGTGTATTGGTTAGTGCTAAGATTTTTGACAGAGCTATTAGTGTAGAATGTAATATATTAGTAAAGTATATTAGCTAGTACAATTTGGAATTAGTTATAAAATGTAGTATTATTGTGAAAAGGAATAAAAAAGAAAGAATTAGTAATATTGATAAAAGATAGTAAAGGAATATAAAATAAGTTTTTAATAAAAACTAACTAAATAAAATCTATATAATTAGCATTAAGTTTTAGTTGATTGTTAGATTTTCTTCTCAGAAATTGGGTAAAAAGAATAGCAAAAATTTCAAGAGTACAGTTGTTAAAGATTTAGTTAGAGTTAAAATAGCTGCCTAAATGGAGTTAGCATATTATAGAAGGCAGAAAGTAATAATCTGAGAAAAAAAAGTTAATATTGTGTTGTTAGTTTGTGATAGAAATAGTATTATGCAAACTTAGTTAATAATAATATTATTATAAGTAAGTAGCTATGGTTTAGATAATTTAGCAATAAGATAAGATTAGTAGATGAATAAGTTGTACTCAATAGGCAAGAAAAAAAAAGAATTGTATGATAAAAGATGTTAGATAAGATAGTATTTTCTAGATATAAAACCCAAAGTAGTTTTTTTTCTTTTATAATATGTAGTAGTTTAGGAGATAAATATAACTATTCAAGAAGTGTATTGTTATTTGCAGTACATAGCTATTTAAGAAAAAAAATATTTTTGTACTGAAGTTGTTATTTGAATATATAATATTTGAAGTGTGATAAAAAAATATTTTTTAAAGAAAGAATGCTACTAGTAGGGTTTTAGGCCAAGAGAGATTGAAGTTAGAGTGAATAGAAATATTAAGAGTATAAAATAGTTAAATAATTTTAAATATAATTATATATTTGTTAGAGCTATCAATATAAGAATTGAAGTATTGTAGAATATTTGTATTAGCTTATAGGTTGTTTTGTAATTGTTGAAGTCTAATATAGATTATTGTATCAAAAGTTGATGGGTTGTTAATGCAATTAAGGAGGTTGCTAATATGATACTATAGTTGTATATTCCAGATAATGTAAATATTATAAAGATTGTAATTAAGCATAGTACTATTGAGTGTAAAGTAAAAGAGATAAGATTTGTATTTGGCAATAGTCAAATATTTTCTAAGAATTTAGTTACAAATTAAAAAAAGAATAATAATAATTGAATATAGTATTTAATAGTTAAAAGAATAATAGTGTTTATAATATAATAATTTGCTTATCAGTAATATTTTTAGTATTAGTAATATTGGATAATTGTAAAGCTTTATCTTAAATAAGTTTAATTTGTTCAATTGTAAAAAATTGCATATTACACTCTTTCCGACGATCATCTGGACCATATTTTTCTGAAAAACTTTTTGACTAAAAAACAGTAACGTACTGCAAGAAA
>CAJVPY010003377.1:0-14222 GCA_910591965.1 Dentiscutata erythropus | reverse complement strand
CAGTGTGGTGTGGTGTTAAGGGATACTCTGCCAGAGTATGCACCACACCACCCTGGAGCACTCCATTAACATCCCTATGTCTGATAAATGGAATGACAGGTTGTAGTAAGTATAGTTTGATTGATTAGTGATGGTAAGTATGAAGTCATTGAAAATAACTATATAGTAAAGAGAAAATGAAATTTTGTTTATCCTCTTTCGTCTTTGCTGCTACTGCCAGGAAAGATTGAAGGAAGGATACATAGTTAGTATTAGTAAGTTTGATGGTTTGATAACCTGACCAGACGGGTTGGATGTCAAGAACATAACTAAGAATAGGTAAAATAAGTAAATTATCAATCCTAGAGAATGAGCTGAACTATAATAGGTGATCGAGTGACAAATAAATTTTGAGAATCATGCACATGATTTTATAGATATATTTTAATTGTAAGTTTATCTAGACAACTATTTTAAATAATTAAAAATACCTATTATTATAATAAAATAAAATAAAAATTTATTATCATTGCCTAAGCCTCTAAAAACCTTGTCTATTGCAAGTGTTCTATATATTTTTATCAATCATTTTTTTGTGTAAAAAATAAGGTGCAACTTATATTCTTAATTCAGTAATTTATTTCGTACTATCAATTTATTTTAACATTAAAAATATAAGCTTTCATAGCTGTGGGAGTAAATCTGATCCTCAATAAAAGATCAGTAATGTCACAAATTTAAATATTTTTACACCATTAATCCATGCAAATTGTATGGAATAAATTTTAAATTATTTTAAAAATTATAGAAGATCTGGATAGTTAAATCTCCAAATTATATAGTAAGAGAGTGTAAAATATCTACCATATAAGCGTGAAATAATGCCCACTTGCACATTATTTTGAATATGTCTATATGTGTTATTTTGAAATAAGAGAAGATTTTCTAAATTCAATATAGTCAATCTTCAATAAATGCATGTTGTTGGGTAAAGGTGCATTTATAAAATATTCATTATGGAGAATAATCTACAAATAATTATATAAAATATATGCACTTATCAATATAGGAAAAGTGCATGTGAAGTTCACTTATAGAGTGTGCGTATATGGTGTATCGGCTATATATTTATCGCAACAGTAAATTATGTGCTATATTAGGATGCGCATTAATTCAGGACGTAAGTACATGAATGCTAATTCAAGACCATATAAGTTATTTTTAATAGACTCTATTTTCAAAATAACGCTCATGAGCATTATTTCACGAAATAACATACGCGCTAATCAGTTGATCTGCACGTTATTATGAATACTCTCTCTCATGTGTATTATTTCGAAATAAGAGAAGATTTTCTAAATTTGACCTTCAATAAATGCATGTTGTTGGGTAAAGGTGCATTTATAAAATATTCATTTTGAAAAATAATCTATATATAATATTAAATAATTATATAAATTATGTGCACTTATTATAGGGAAAGTGCATGTGAAATGTATTTATAGTGTACGCATATGGAGTATCGACTGTGCTTCATTAGGCATTAATTCGGGACGCCTATAAGCGCTAATTCGAGACCATATAAGTTGTTTTTAAAAGATCTAATTTTTAAAATAATGCCTATAAGTGTTATTTTGCACTTATACAGTATTTTAAAAAAATATCATACAGATGATCTCGTTATTAATATTGTGAAATTTGCAGATCAAAAGAAGAAATCACCACTACAATTTATATGATCTGCCATCATGACATTCAAAATAAAGAATAACACCTATATTTTTCACTGCGGGAAAAATGAGCCAGTAGATCTTCAGTTATATGAGCCCCTTCAGACCCTCATATAATTGGAAATTTACCTTTTATTCCCATTATTACAAAAAATAAATAGCACTTATTCACTTTTAATTTGATTTCTTATTTCATTGATTTAGTAACGATGATTATAATAGTGGATATATTTAAAATAAGTCATTTCTTTATATTTATATTAAATTAGTCTGTAAGTATTCTATTTCAGTAAGATTATAAATTATCTGTCATTTCTCATTAAGTCATTTATTTAAGTTAATTTTTAACTGGAAAGCTAAAATAATTTGTTAATCAAAGTATTTAAAGTATTTGAAAGCAATGTATGCACTTCTTATTAGTTTTATTAATTTATTGTCCGTGCTGATTTTGTTGATGAACAATCTTCTATTCAAGTCGATTCAGTCATTATTACTTATTAATTGAAATATTTGAAATAATTTATATATCTATTATTAATTTCTTATTCATGCTGATTTATAATTCTTATAACTTGATTTTATATACAAAATATTTAATTATACATTTTAATTTTATCTGAACACAAAGTTGTATAGTGGTGCATTTGCAAAGCGTATCTGCTAAATGCTTTTCCATCAATTTGGTCTTTAATTTAAAATGAAAAAAAAAGAATAAAATCAATATGTGAATTATAATATGCCAAATCACTAGAAGTATTCAAATGTTCAATGAATATCCAAAAAATTTATCTGGATATTAATTCAATCTTTTTAACAGATATCTGGATATTAAAAAAAGTTAGATTAATAAATATCCAGATGGTTAATTTTAACTGGATCAGATCATATCTCAAAGATTTGATTCTTTCAGAGATTGTTTCTACAAAGTGCATCGATTAATGCTTTCATTCTTATAATTTGTGTTCATATTATAAGACTCAAAGAATCCAGGTTTTTATAAGCATATCTATTAATGCTTTTTTCTTCCTTGCTCTTACAAGATATACTTGCTTAGACCTTTCACCTTCTGATTCAAGTTTATTAGAACATGAATCAGCATGGTGTTTTTTTGTTAATGCCTTCTACTTAAATTCAAATATCAGTATTAAGTATGCTCAATTCTGATTGATCAATTTAAATATTGTATCTCATAAAATTTAAATTCTTCTTCCCGGACACATTGACCCAGCTGGGTTATGAAAACCAAAAATTAACTTTGCCTGGCCTTATATTTATAATCTTAATAATTCTTTACAAAAAATTAATTATCTCGTGAACTATTAATCAGAACTATATGATTTTGATACTATCTGATTTGTATCATCAAGATGATTTGAATAGTACTCAAATCATGTGTTCTGACCGATAAATCGTGAGTAATTGAATTTTTATAAAGAATTTTCGATTAAGTTTCTATGTATAAATGACATTCTAGTTAGTTATGATTAATTATATTAAGTTTTAATGACATAAGAATAAATACATAAATTAGGAATAATACCACTTTATTAAACATGGATGCAAAAGAAAAAAAAATAAATAAATCTGTAAAAAAAAAATATATATATTCATTTGAAATCTTTCAGACCTTAGCGGAATCAAAGCACTGGCTAAACAGACTACTCAAAGCAGGCACACAAGAAGAGAGAAAAGGCTTTAAAAAAAAAAAAAAAATCAAAAATATGATTAGCAAAAAAAAAAAACTATTAATATAAAAAAAAACAAATATTTTGTACAGTAATTTATAATTTAAAAGAACCCTGGTTAGTAGAAAGGTTCTTTTGAAACCTTTCAAACTCAATGTATACCAAATAGCTGGATTCAAACCGTAGCCAAGTCCACTTTAGCAGAATCAAAGTACTAGCTAAACGGGCAGGTACACAAAAAAAGAGAAAAGGTTTAAAGAAAAAATAAATTAAAAGTTAGCTAAAAAACATAGAATAAAAAATAAATAAATAAATAAATAAATAATAATTTGTGCAGTAACTTATAACTCAAAAGATCCCTAGTTAGTAGTAAGCCCTCACACCTAAAACCATTTAACTGGATTCAAACTGTAACCAACGTGCACCACGCGGGCTACTTAAAGAGCATAGAAGAAACTCATATTTTACGGAAAATACAGATGTGTTTTTGTTGTGATCATCTAATCAAAGCCAGCCATAGAAAGATCATATTGCTATAATTTACTATGAGCTTAACTTCGCTCTTATGAAAACTTTCTGAGGAAAATGTATGAAAGCGATTAAAAAAGATTTTCTATTAGAAAAACCTATAATGGTTAGATTTTTTAATAGTGTTGGATTTAATTATCAGGTAAAGCGGTTTCAATTGCGGTTTTTAATTTTAGAGTACAATGCAATTCATTGTCTGTATAAATAATTGTGTAACACATGTGTTCGGAAAGTGTCGGGAACGAGTTCTGCTATGCTGAATTTATACTTATTATGTATAAATGATAATCAAATATATACAATTTAAATCATTAATAAAAAGTTTCTATGTAAAATTCCGTATCAAGTTATGCGAAATTCGCTCCCAATTCCATATATTTGCATACGGAATTTCATACAGATTTTATATGGAAAAAATTTAGTATAATTCAAGATAATTTCAGTATATATTTTTTTATAGGGTTAATAATTTAACATAATTTGAAATTTTCAAAAATTCATTAATAAAAATCTTCATTAATGATTTTACTATGTATCTTGCATATGTTTGTGATCCAGTAACTTATCGATGTTGTAATACCTGATACTTTAATTACATTACATAAGAAAAAAAGGGTCATCGGGATTTTTATTCTCTTATTTAATAATCAAGACAATATATTCATTACTATTTGCATTGTGAATATCTTGAAGAAAATGTCAGGTTGCTATTTTAAAGGTCGAAAAATGGGCATTCTGGCTAAAGAATTTAAAAAGGGCTAAATAAAAATAAGTATTTGAACTTTATGAATTTGTAAAATATTCATAACCTAATATCAATTAAATGAAACGGTCAAAATAAATTTAGTTTCCCAGTAAAAGTATTTACTTTTGTTAAAGCCAACAAGTATTAATAAATGGCATATACACATAGTCTAATCTTCAAAGTAAAATTTCTAGTCAAATAATGACAGGTAAACTTTTTTTTAAAAAAAAACTGGTAACTATTGCCATTGCCAAAAGGCTAGTTGCATATTAAATCATGCTCATTTGAAAGAACAAATTCATTATTTTCAAGGTGATATGAATGCCAAAAAGACACATTTAGCTTTTATTTCATGCAATTATTTTTTTTAAAAAAATAAAATAAAAAACAAGAGTACTACTCGGGTTTTTATTTAGAATTTAATCTTTATTCTTATGGTTCGATAATACTTATTGTTAATATAAAAAATAAATCTTTTTATTTAATCAGTAAAACTCATACCGATTCCAAAATAACATACGTTTTTCATTGATCATAAATGACATACATCAATTCAGAATTGGCATAAATCTATATATGCATACTTTAATTTCATCTTTTATTAGTTTTACCAGTTTGTTTGTTCCATTGGCACTTCCATTTTGTGACTTGATAAAGACGAAAGAACCAAGTTTCGCACTTTCTTAACATTAAACCTTAAGATTCGCTTCCTGGTTTATGCAATAGGTTGATCGTACAGTTTATAGCTAGAACTTCATTAGTCCCTGAAAGATAAATATAAAATGCTTTGTGTGAAAAATTATTTGAAAATACACCAGAGCCATATCAATAATGAAGTGAATTAGAAATTTAACTTTGAAACAATCAGACGTATATTTTCAAAATTACATTTACGATAAAAATGTAATTTTGTATCACTGATTATGCATTAAATATTCTCCGTTACGCTCCGGATGATCATTTTAGCTTCTATTAAAAAAAAAAAAAAATGGCATTAAAATTTTTTGAAAAGCTTTCAAATAATTATCTTGAACTCTTGATTATGAGGAAGACTTTAATGTAATAATCAATATTGGAGAATCTCCAAATGCTAAAATATTTCGGGCACACTCAGCAATTTTAAAATATAGGTCATCGTATTTTCGTAATGAATTGGCAAATATTAACAGAGATAAAAACAACATTAAAGCAGTTAATCTAAAGAATATTACTATTCAGCAATTTGAAATTATAATTAAGTAATTATATGATATTTCTTATTTATAATCTTGTGAAATTTAAAAAATTTTAAAAATTCTAAAAACGTTAATATAATTATAAATTTATTTTAAGGTATATATATGGTGAATAGTTTCATTAGAACGAAGTTAAGCTCATAGTAAATTACTGCAAAACGATCTTCCTATGACTGGCTTTGATTGGATGATCACAACAAAAAACACATGACTTAGTAATCCGTATTTTCCCGTGAAATACGAGTTTCTGCTATGCTTATAAATTCTGTATGGTATTATAACCAATTAAAATTTAAGATCAGGTGTAACATGTAGATCATGCCTTTGTGTAACAAAAATAAGAAATTTTTATAATTTAGCGCATATGCGCTATAACGCACCCACTGATTGACCAATCAGAATTTAAGATCAGGTGTAACGTGAAATCGAAAAAAATAGCGATCTTTTAAAAAAATCGCTTGTAACTAAAAATTTTGCTTATGAAACCTCTCTTCGTGCACTAACAAAAAAAAAATTCCTTGCAAAATTTTGGGTACATAAGAACCTTTTTGCTAAAGCACTCTATCCTAACTCTAACCTAACCCTAACCTAACCCTCACCCTAACCCTAAACTAACAAATTAATTTATTGTTTTGATTTCACGTTACACCTGATCTTATGAGGTGCGTTATAGCGCATATGCGCAAAATAATATAATTCTTTTTAAAAAATAGTTATATCTTAAAATTTTGATTAAAAAACCATCTCTTGTATTTTAATAAAAAAAATTCCTTGCAAAATTTTAGTATAAACTATACTTTGCCAAACTTTAGCCTTAGATTTACATCGGGAGAATTAAATAGGTGCAAATCTGCAAAAACCTGTGAAAATGCAGACTTTTGCAGGATTTTTTGCAAAAAACTGCAAAATTTTTCATATTTTGAAATTTTGCGCAGTACAGTACTGTATTTAATTTCTGTAGCTATAGCTGGTGAGTCTGAAGTTTTGCACAGATTTTCATTTAATTTATTGTTTAATTTTTTTGCAATTCTGCGCAGAACAGCATTAAAAAAAATTTTCCGTTGTAATTTAACACTAATTAAAAGTTTTATTTTTGCATATAAAAAAGATGTTTAATTTACATGTTACACCAATTTTGTATTTACATATAGGGTAGCACCATAGTGCTTTAGCACTATAATAATATTCCCCAAAAAAAAAATTAAAAATAAAAAAAAAAATATAAAATAAATTAAAATTAAAATTAAAATCAAAATCAAAATCGAGAACCATTAAAAGTAGCATATGTACAGATAAAAGGAGTAGGATTTTCTGGATCTCCAACAAAAACTCCAATTGTATATGAATCAGATACAGCAGGAATAGGAACATTTCTTACATTTACATCAAACTCGGTTGCACCATTATATGTTCCATTAAATGTTTGATTGTAGTAATTACTTATAGGGCTTCCTGATAAGTTAAAAAAACCAATTTGAATAATGGTTTTGTTTGCAGTGATTTTATTGCCATTGTCTAATGATCCGGATAAAATTAACACTTCGGGTTTGCTTGCAACAGGAGGAGCAACAGTTATACCCACAATAAGTGGCATAACATCAGGGGTACAACTATTAAGTTGAAATGGATCTGCATTTGCTGTAAGAAAAATAGCAAATAAACTAAATACAAAAATAAAAGTCTTCATGATTTCTTAGCGAAATAGATAGGAATTTTTTTGTGATTTTTTTTTTTAATTCAGATGTTTTTTTTCTTGATATGATTACTGATAACTTGATGTCCCTTTATAGGAAAAAAGCAATATTCGAAATCCATGAAAAGCCCACGTTTTCGTCATTTTAAAAAAAATCCAATAAAGGTAAATTCATTACACTGATCTTCTAATCGAACACCATTTTATAGTATATACAGTCAACTCCCTCTAAGTGCAACTCCTCTAAGTGCAAGTTCTATGAAAGATCTCTCTAAATGCAAGCCTTCTCTTGGTTCCAACTACTATTACACCTATAGATTTTACTCCTCTAAATGCAATATCTCTCTAAGTGCATGTTTTGCAAAATTTTACATATGGTCCCGTCACATTGCACTTAGAGGGAGTTGAATGTATTGTGATTTATAAAGTAGAAAGAAAAAGGTTATTTTGACTATAAGTTTACCGGGTATTATCGGGCCTGATTGGGCTTTCTTATAAAGCCTGAGCCCGACCCGATATTTAACAAACCCGATTTATGTTTGGCCCGAACAATAGCGGGCTCAAAAATTATAGGCCCGAACTGGGCTAAAGCCCGGCCTGTCCCACACCCTACTCCGAACGCGTCGGGTCGGGTTGACAATTTTCGGGTTAGAGTTTTAACCCGAACCGAAATTTTAGGCTAATATATTAAAAAATGGTTCAATCGCCCTTTTTGCTCTTGAACGTTTAATAATTCATGTAACGATGATCATCAAAGTTGGCTAATCAAGTCTAAGCGCGGTATGCTTATAAACTCGGCGTGCTACTACAGTAAGAATCATGCATTGCATATTCAGAATCAATGAAAGTTTTTTTTTATTTTTATCCTATGGATTCATGGAATTAATATAAAAAAACTTTACTGATTTTGCTGTCGAAAAATTATTATTCCAAATTAAAAAAATAGGCGATTATTAAAACAAAGTCAGCAAATATGATTTTTTTTATCAATCCATGAAATAATTTCAGCCGCGTGGTGCTTGATTAATGATCTTTGAAATGGTTCGGTCAACCTGGGGGGACGTCTAAAGCGGAGTATATTCCTAAAATATATATTTTATTGACATTAGGTTAAGGTTAACTTAGATTAAGATTATGGTCAGATTTTAGAAAGTTATATATGCAAAATTGCCTACTCGGCATTTTTACTTAACTTTCCCAAGGTAGTCATAGACTGTTGTTTTTTATATTTTTCAAGTCTTCGCTTTTCTTTCTTGTTTTGCTTTGCCGGCGATCGTCAAAATTCCATAATTCAATTGGTCTAGTAACACATGATTATGCTCCGCTTTAGATAACCCACCAAATATTTGTAAATAATAACAAATTTTGCAAAATAGGCTTCACAATTAAAAAAGTTTCATTAAACCAATTTTTAGCATGCCAGGTTTTGTGTAATTCTCATTCAATGAAAAGCCTGCCAACGAAGTGACAGAGCGATCATTGTTGCGAGATCAGATGACTTTATGATGATTGCATATGATTATTGGAAATGGGTTACAATATCTATTAGAGAACGGGTAATGAAACCAGGGGTAATCATATGGTTCTGGATATGTAATCAGTAATGTATTTAAGGGCTTTTAGTTAATAGAGAAGGTTATCATTCCTTTTGCTATCGTTCGCAGGCCGGCTCTATAGTCCCACCCGGCTCTCAGTAATTCGTAAACTAAGGACCCTTGTGTAGGAAGCTATTAGTAGGTGCTGTTAGGCCATTGGTAGCGCAAGGATCCCAGATTTGGCAATGCGGCTGCCGTAGGCAGTGCATGGGCCTCATGTTTGGTGGCTAGGCTCCGCGACTATTATAGCCAGTGTAAGGACCTATGTCTTAGTTTTCACATACGCCGCCTGATAATACTATATAACCGATTCTCTCTATAGCTATATGATTCCTTTTGACCACAATCTGGCTACGGTATGTTTAGTGGTCAGAAAGATATAATGGGCTATGATATGTGTGTGTCGATTGGGATGTTCTATAGAATAGGTGGGCAATATACAAAATAAACTCCGCTACTAATCAGTAATCATTAATAAATATTTAACGGAGTTGCTGAGTTTGCGGAGTCTGCCCACCTATTCTATAGAACATCCGTTGATGGTTTAGGATGTAATATCCCTTTGGAGACAGACATTTTGGCGTAGTTAATATATAGCTTGTAAAGCCTGGAAATGATAGCGAACGGAATCCCCATATGTTCTTCTTCGTCTAAATAAAGTCAACTAATCGAGTAATAATAATATCATGTTTCCAAATTTTTATTTCTTCCATTTGTAGATCATCTAGCATTTTTCTTGAATGGATGTGAAATCTTTTGATTCATAAATCTTTCTGGGTGCTTTATTACAATATCATTGCACCGACTTGAAATTTATAATTTTGAAATTTTTTTTGATGTACTGTATTTCAGAAAAGTGTAATCGAAGTCATGAGACCTTTGTTTCGATCTTCGCAAGTAATAATCATGAGGCCAAAAATAAATGAAGTATCAAGATTTTCTAATAAAATTATTTCGCTTTTAAGTTTACAATTATATTACTATAAAACTAGGAAAATAAGCACTTACGGGGAATAAGCACATCTATAATGATTTTTTATGTTCTGCAAATATACACACTTATGCTATAAAGTAATTATAAGATATTGGTCATGTAACGATTAATATCATCGCATGATCCAATATCGATGTTATCGTGCAATTATGATCATGATTTACAAGTCATCATTGGCTAACTGAGTTTTAATTCGAGATTGTTGTGCTTATGTAATAACGTACAAAAAATAACAAGAAGAAAAAAATCTATGATCATAAGAGTTTGCACGATAACTGCATGACATTGTCGGATCCTAATTTTCAAGTAACCACTCCATATTTAAAAAAAGTGTGCTTATTTTCCGAGCTTTACAGTAATACTTTTATCATTAAAAGTTTCAGTTTAAACCCATAATAGATGAACATTTTTTAGGTATAGCTTATTGATTATAAATCATATTGGTTTTACTTTTTGTTCTAGACAAAATTTAGCTCAATTCAACTATATATTACGATCAACATATAACTAACTGCTAAAATAAATTATACGATACGAAAATAAACAATAATATTATGACAATAAATCGATTAAGTTCTGCGGAGTGATAAGAATAATGATTTTATTTAGTGAAACATATTTATTTATAATCATTATAAAACTTAAAGGTGACTTCTTACCTAAATTTTAAGAATTTTTATTAATCTGAAATATTTCGTATTCATCCATTGAAAAATATGACATCCCATTAGAATAGTATGTAGCACTTCTAATTGGTTTTTCATAGGCACCTTGACGATTCCAACATAGATTTTGAATATTAAAAAAGACTAAATCACAGGCGCCATTACCACCACCAAAAACTGGGTCGCAAGAAATATGGCAGTTAATTGCATGGTTTGAGTCTTTCACACGACTTAAAATGGAATTTTGAACAGAACCATTTTTCAATGAAAAAATAAAGTTCTCTTTGCAATTCTTAAATTCATATTTTTTTTTCGGTTTACTCCAACCAATAGCATTATATCCACCAAGAATTTCGTCAGTGCCTTTAATTTTTGCAACCACAACAACATTCTTTTGATTATTACATAAATTCCAAAATGTAGCAGGAGTAAAAACCATCTCTTGTTCCTCGAAGAAGTAATTTAAATTCATATGGGTTATCAATTACAGAATACGTTTTTTTATCAATCCATGAAGTAATTTCAGCCGCGTGTGATTCACTAATGACCGTTGAAAATGGTTCAGTTATTATTCTGGGTGGTAATGTTTGTTTTAAAACCGTACTTGGTGGAAGAATTACTGATAATACTGGTCGGTCCGGAGATAAAAATCTTTTAATTATATCATCCCATAAATTTTCATCGAGCATTCGTCGATACGGATGTAAATAGTCAATAACATCACCACCAGATATTTGAAAATAACGAATATGAGGTAAACAATTTTGTAAAGTATTCTTCATAGTTAAAAAATTCTCATTAGACCAGTTTTTGGGATTAGCCGGCATTTCAAGATTTTGTGCAATTCCCCATTCAATAACATGATTCCAAATTTTTACTTCTTCGATTTGTAAATCATTTCGTTTGATAAGCGAGATTAACGCATTTTCTTGAATTGATGTAAAATCTTCTGATTCAAAAACTTTTTCTGGATGCTTTACTATAATATCATTACACCAATTTTGCAATTCTTGAAATTTATTATTTTGAAAGCTTTTTTGAAATACTTGAGAAAAATGTAATCGAAGCCACGAAGCCTTTGTCTCAATTAAATAAGTTTCAAGACGCTCGGTCAGTTCTTCAAATAGAAACCCACAAGTAATAATCATGAGGTCAAAAATAAATGAAGTATCAAAACCTTCTAATGAAACTATTCCACAGTAGATATACCTTAAAACAAATTTATAATTTTAGCATTTTTAAAAATTTTTTAAATTTCACAAGATTATAAAAAAGAAATATTATATAATTACTTGATAATGATTTCAAATTGCTGAATATTAACATTCTTTAGATTAACTGTTTTAATATTGTTCTTATCTCTGTTAATGTTTGCCAATTCATTACGAAAATACAATGACCTATATTTTAAAATTGCCGAATGCGCCCGGAATATTTTAGTATTTGGAGATTCTCCAATATTAATTATTACATTAAAGTCTTCCTCATCATCAAGAAGTTCAAGATAATTATTTGAAAGCTTTTCAAGAAATTTTAACGTCATTTTTTTTTTTTTGATAAAACTTGGATAGAAGCTGAAATGATCATCCGGAGCGCAGCGGAGAATATTTAATGCTTAATCAAAGTGATACAAAATTACAATTTTATCCTTATTGTATCATAAATGTAACTTTGAAAAATTAAGTTTCTAATTCACTTCATTATTGATACTTTAATGAAACGAAAAACACGCACTGTGTTTCAAGGGCCTAATAAAGTTCTAACTATAAACTATACAATTAACCTATTGCATAAACTAGGAAGCGAATTTGAAGGTTTTATGCTGACGAGTGTGAATTAGTTCTTTCGTCTTTATCAAGTCACGAAACGATACTGACAATGAACAACAAATTGTTAAAAAAAAGATGAAAATAAAGTATATATATATGGATTTCTGTCAATTTGGAATTGACACATGTCATTTATGAATCAATGAATAATATAAGTCATTTTGGAATATTATCTAACCCTAAGAACAAAGATTAAATTCTAAAAAAGACAATGCTGTACTTTTGTTTTTATTTTATTTTTTATTTTATTTTTTTATTTTATTTTTCAAAAAATTATCACATGAAATGAAAGCTAAATGTTTTTTTTGACATTCACATTGCCATGAAAATGATTAATTGTTTCTTTCAAATGAGGGCGATTTAATCTGTGACTGGTCTTTGGCAATGGCAATAGTTACCGGTTTTTTTAAATTTACCTTACTGCTTGACATAAGAATTTGCTTTGAATTATTTTGACCGTTTCATTAATTGATATTAGGATATGGACATTTTGCAAATTTACAAATGAAATACTATTTTTATTTACTTTATATAATTCTTTAGTTAAAATACCCATTTTTCAACTTTTAAAATAGCAATTCGACAAATTTTCTTATTATTTGACATGTATATATTTCTAGTATTTTGTCCAAGATAATCACAATACAAAAAAAGTAATGATTTATATTGTCTTGATTATTAAATAAGAGAAAGAAATCCTGATGATACTTAATAATACTTAAAGCTTTGTTTTTTTTTTTATGTGAATGTAATTAATTAAAGTATCAGGTAATAACACCGATAAGTGACGTAGCATTCGTTAAATTTTAACATATCAATTCTGAATTGACAGGAATCAATAACGATGTATCCCTTAAACTGTTTTCCAGGCAAATTTGCCCTAAATCGTAATAAGTAAAAGCCCCCCCAACGCATGATTTTCCAAAACCGGAAGAACCTGACCAATCGTTTAATAATACAAATTTGCCTGGAAAACAGTTGACGATTTTTTTTTTAAAAAAGTTGATATAAATGTTTAAGATCGACGATCTAAAATTAGCGTTAACGTTACTTTAAGGTCGTCGATCTTTAACATTTATATCATCTTTTTTTAAAAAAAAATCGTCAACTGTTTTCCAGCCTGGAAAATTTATCAAATGATTGGTCAGATTCTTCCGGTTTTAAACCATAAATTTAACGAAGATATGCGCACACGCATGTACCAGGTGTGTATACATATATATGTATACACGTACACACGCACACACGCAAGTATTTACATGCTAGTGCCTTGCTTTGCTGATCAATAAAACGTATTAGGGTTTGCTCTTTGTATTTGTCTATCTAACTACAATTAAAGTATTGTCATAATGCAGATGCTTAAGTATTGCGTTAAAGATAAATTAGACATTTGGTGTGTTGGGAATAAAATGTACAGCTTAAATCATATAAATCATATGAAGTAGCTTCAATAAGGTACGTACACTCCCCTGACAAAAGTCACCGGCTGTCGATCATTTTTAGTAATGATCAGCAAGCGAAAGGATTCGTTGAAAATCCGTTTG